>JAFVLL020032029.1:0-11841 GCA_021397915.2 Tor tambroides | reverse complement strand
GGTGAACTAATAGCTGAAATTATATTCGGTAATAATTCATGTTCGGCGGTCTCCTATGAGCTCTGTGTGGCCCCCCTGTCTAATTCAGCTTTAGGAAGCCAATATAAATTTCATGTTTAACTAAGTTCTACTCAATTTCTACAGGGAAAACTCTCCTACCATACACTTTGCTCTGTATAAATTCATATTCTAAGGCCTTTTAAGGTTACCATGTCATTTGTCATAATGACATAAATGATTCATAAACTGAGCACCTCATCTCAGCTTGTTCGTTCATTAGTGCTTTGCTTCCCGTAACAACATCCACAGATTTGGGCCTTACACACATTTTATTGTATGTGTCGGTGTGTGTTTACATGGTACTTTTTTACATATGCATATTTTAAATGAGCGACATAGCAAAGCTCTGCCAAGGGAAGAGAATGGGAAGTGGTCATTAAGGAAAAGTGCAATACGTGTTTCTCACTTGTTTTTTTTTTCTCTACTAATACAACAGATGACAAATTGCGTCCCCCAGGTTGCTCTTGTTATTCCACAATTACAGTAGGTACGAGTGTAAGGGGGTGTTTCCACACAGGCTTTCTTAATGTCACTGAACAAAAGATGTTTGGACTGACATTCTACAAGACATACTAAAGATGGACAGGAAATAAATACTACCATTCAGAAGTTTGGGGTCGGTAATACTTTTTTCTTTTTTTCTAAGAAGTCTTTGTAAGAATTTGCAACATTGTGAATGTCTTTACTGTCACATTTTGTCAATTTAGCATGTCCTTACTGAATAACTATATTAAAATCTCTCAAACAAACAAACAAGTAAATAAATAAATAAATCTTACTGACTCAAAACTTTTGAACAGTGTATAAAGACCATGATTTTTTTTCCCCCTTTTGAACTAGCTGTTGCATTTTCCTTTCTAACTATTTCATACTTTCAAAAATAATCAGGGTTTATTTTAGTTTACTCTGTAATTTGTGGTCATGCACGGACTTAACTGCACAAATTAGTGGGTCCACAAGGTGGCAGCACTACTCAAAGAAGTAGGAAAATGCAATAAAAACAACAAAAGACATAAGGTCGAAACAATTTGGATATGCAAGCAGAACATGAGGTATTTGTTCAATAAAAAAGTTTCAAGATGTCATAGCTCTGTAATGTCCTTTGCAGCTCAGGTGAAGCAAAGCAGTGGTAGGGTGCATGTGTGAAACGTATCCATACAAGTCCACGTTCAATAGAGTATAAACGCTCGACCGAAAAATAAAAAAAAAACACACTAAATTCAATGTGTAGTTCATGCAAAAATGATAATTCTGTTATCATTTATTCATCATCAAGGTGTTTCAAGCCCACAAGACTTAATTTCATCTTTGAAACACAAATGAAGATATTTTTAATGAAACCTGAGTGATTTCTGTCCCTCCACTGAAAGTCCATTCTGCCAAAACTTTGATGCTTCAAAAAGTCAGTAAAGACATTGTAAAATTAATCCATATTAATCAAGCAGTTTTATGAAGTGGCACGATTGCTTTATATGATGAACAGAAATAATTTTGGCTTTTATTCCCAAATAAACTTATTCCCAAATAAATGCACATACATAGAGCACACCAAATATGGTAAGCGGAAGTTCAAACGTACTTGCTTGACATGAGAGAACAAACCTCACTGGTTCTTGCACAACAAGCAAGCACGTTTGAGCTTCCATTTACCATAAGTATGTGCATTGATCAATGTGAATTTCAAATTGTACTTTATTTGTTTATATAAGGGACTTTAGCACCAGAGGAACTTTTTCATAGTTCCTAGAACTATTGGCAGAAGTTCCCGCTTTTTGGCATGTTCACACCACAGGAACTAGGAACGCATTTGGTTCTAGGAGCTCTGTTTGGGGGAACTAAATTAGCTCCTACTTCAGAGTAGGGTCTAAAACTGTTGTAAAGGAACTACCAGTGACGTAAGCGTACGTTGATTGGCCGAACACATACGAAACACCGGCTACCTGGTAACACGGCAAGTTGTCATAAGAGATTGTCAGATTTGTACGTTTACATTCCATCTCCATTATCACAAAAGCCATGACACACAACAAAAACAGCTCTGACCATTCACTGGTTGTTGATGTTTGTAAATCCTGCGAATAAAGATGTTGATGTCAGCCGCTTTAAAGTTCCTGCTGCCGGTGCGAATGCAACCAGGAAAATGGCCAGAGGGGAAAATGGTTCTCCAGGAACCACCTTGCTGGCTAGTTCCTAGAACTGAGTTCTTAGAACTATGCAGTGCAAAAGCGCCTATAGAAACACACTGACTTTGATTTTATGGACCAAAAAAAAAGGTCATGCTGTACATGTTTGGAATGACATGAGTAAACAGTGGCAGAATTTAAATTTTTGGATGAACAATCTCTTAAACACAAATGAACATTAACCAAAATTCTACTCCCCTAATCATGCTGGCTTTTCCACATTCTCACAGTTTTTATCATGAGATGGAATTTAACACCACAAAGAGTTGGTGGCCTAAAAGGGATGGTGCTACAAGTTAGTCTAGAGTGAACGTTGTGCTGCATTGGAGCTGAGGAGGGGCCTACGGGTTAGACGAGGTGATTTTGAGCTTATTGGGTGTCAGTCAAATCTCCTCTCATGCATCTGCCTCAAATAAAAACAATAAAGTACAGCCCAGAGGATACACACTCATCAACAAGTGGTTTCAATCACGTTAGCCTGTGATGCTTGAGGAATGGTGGGGGGTGGACCGGGACGTGTCCCACTGGCCATAAAAAGTGAGCCTGAAGTTGGCTCAGTTCAAAACACACGAAGATTTATCTGCAGATTTGCAGAGAGATGGGTTCACACACAGTGTCAATAATGGCCTGAGAGGATGACCGTCGCCCCAGCCAGAGAAGTGTGTTTGGAGCTAGAAGTTTAAACCTGTGTTATTGTTGGCAAGAATCACGGGATGAGAACATAAGCACCAAAACTGTCCCAACTATCAACAAAATTTCAGTTTTCTGCAAATTCATTTATTTCAATTGAATGATTGTCTATGTTTTCAAATACCTGTAGGTTTCTGTAGGTCTGCATCCATCTCATCTGTTCTCCAAATTTTTCCAGGATCTTTTCCACCTGACTGACTGCAGCAGATGAATGCAGAACCGCCTTATTAACTGAATCCGAATGAGCTCCAAATGCACTGCATCTGCAAAAATTAATTATGCACTTTATGATTTTAATAATATGTAATGAAAAGAACAGAAGGAAGGATGAGAAGAAAAAAACTGGTTCTGTCTTTTATCATGAAACCCTTTCCAAATTTAGAAGTGCTGTGTGGAGAAGCTTCCCTTTTGCTTTGAGGTAAGAAGGTTGTTTGACTTAAGGAAAGAAAGGGGAAGGACAAGAGGAAAGGAATTAAAAAGAGATGAGCGAGCCCCCAACAACTGGCTCATTTTGGTAATTAGCTGTAGCCACCTCAGCGTTTTTTTAATGAATAATTTCTGAAGTACGCAATAGGAAGTTCCTCGTCTCTCAAACTCTCTCTCTATTGTGATCCGGGACAACAAAACAACTGTCCCAACCAAGCATGCACAGAATATGCGTGAAGAGGAAACAGTGTGTGTGTGTGTGTGTGTGCATATGCGCATTAACTTGCGAGTGTGTCTTCCTTCTTAAACAGCCCGCTAATCACACAAATTATTGCATCTAATTACCGCACAGACTCTAATTAATTCCTCCAGTATCACATCATTTAGTACGCATTCACACCACAGCACCTGTTTTCGCCAAATCCACACCGTTAATTTGCTTATAAAACAAACAGCATTAGCATAAAATGTTTAATAATGGGTTTAACCATTTGGCCGTCCCGTGTCTCAGCAGCACGGAGAGGTCAGCCGATAGCGAGGCAGCCAAACCGCCCGCCCTATTGTTCTGGCTCCTACCCCATCGCACTCCAGTACATATTAATAAAACGAGATCACTCACCACTAATTAATACAAGCATGCGCTGCTAATTACTGCGCTGTACAACAAGCCGGTTGATGAACCCCCCTTCAGAAAGAAGGAGAGGAGAAAAGAGGACGGAAGAGACAGGAAGGCAAGCACACCGTAGAGTAGTTTGTAGCAAAGGAAAGAGCAAAATGGGTCACAGACAGGGAGAGAAGGATCAAAATGATAAATAGATAAGCATGATAGACTGATAAAATGTGCTACTGATGTAATGCAGTTGATGCTTTGATTCTTTGAATTAACTCTTAAACCTGGTCTGAGGATATAGATGTTTGTAGGCCTGTGTGTGTTTTAATTTACTGGCAATGAAATATTGTAATATTCTGTCTAAATATGACTAATAGATTGTCCAAACAAGCTAAACGAGTGTGGATTGTTGATCGATGGACATGGTCCATTACTAATCGTTGGTAATTCAGAGGTGTTTATTGTATGAAATTCACAAACTGACAAGAGCCAAACATCTGCACATAATATTTCAATCAGCAAAACCATGGATTTTGTATTACATAATTGTATTCACCGCATAGTTTATACCAAACTCTGTGGTTTAAATGTGTGGAATATATATCCACAACTGAAAGTTGTTCTTACAAAGGCTTTACATAAACTTATCTTGTTTTTTTTTTTATATGAAAAGGGTGTTTGTGCTCTGTTTCTAAAAAAAATAAAATATTTAATTTGAAATGTTACTGTGTAATGAAAATATATCCATACATCCATATTTACATTCAAGTGCTCAAGTGTCCAAATATTCTTAGGGCTTGTATATGTTTAGACATAAGGACAGTGCACTTAAAAGCATGTTTGAGCACATGTGTATTGTGAAGCTGTTCTGGGCTGAGAGCTCTTGAATGACTGTAAACATCCCATTACACTAATGCTTGTTTCTTTGTACACTCTTCCCCCTACTGGTGTGAAGATATAATTATGGTGCTGTCATCAGTTTACATGTTATTGCTCAGCTCATGTCACTCGGCTCTGTATTGAAATCAGACGAAACCTTAATCAAATCTGATGGGTTTCTAACCCACAAATTAGTAAAGCAAGAATTTTAAAAAAAAAGATATAATATTCAGGGAATATTACTGCTGTGTGAACTGAATCACAGAAATGCCACTATATTTAATGCCTCTCAAGAAAAACATGAATATAAACTCGCATAATGCCTTCTTTTAAATACAGGGTTTGTCATACAAGGGCCACCAGTGAACTAACGAATACTGTATAGGTGCCTGAGCACACTAAATGAAAGAGAGAGAGACTCTAGCGTGCTCATATACACACACTCACATATACAAGCCACAAATCAAACAGGCCTACATAAACAGCACTGAGACACTTACGACACACAACAGACAGATTTCTATCGGTTTATCTGAGTGTATGGTGGAGCTCCTCACATTTTAGCCAAATGCAGATAGAGATAAACAGATTGATGTTTTATCATCACAAATGCTCTTCGTTGCAAAGGACCGTGGCATGATAAAGAGGCCTTGCGAGAACCGGGGCTAGGTGGTGATTTTTTGACATCCGTCATGAAGAATTAATTATGCTTCATTATTCATGGGGCCTTCCAAAAGTTGAACATTAATTTTTGATTCTATCCCAGTCCATTATTTGTGAGGAATCAAATGAAATTGTCATTGTGAGCCGGACAGTAATGTGTGAGAAAAACAATCCATTGTTCCTGGCCGACGCTCTCTAATATATGAGATAGATAGAGGTGCGTTTACACAACAAGCTGCATTAAAAGAGAACACGGATCCACCTTATCAATTCAACTCGCCTTTTATGCTCAGTATCGCTTGCACAAGCAAGGTAACATTCAAGACACACATTATTAAAAAAGCTGCCCCCTTTTTTTCCTGTTAGAAACAGATACACATACACATACACACACACACACACTTCAACCCTACCCAGGGCTAAATAATTACCCCACTTCTCAGGGTGATTGCTCATTCTGGCTTTAAAGTACATGCTATAGGCTCTCTCTCATTAGAAGCCTCCAGTCCACCAGTGCGCAGGCCCATGTGAGAAATTATCAATTAAAAGCCTTGCATCATTTGCATAGGAGGAAGAGGAGATTTATGGGAGTGTGAGGCGCATGCAGGGGCCGCGTCTCCCCGCGCAATCCGGTGCCGCTCAGATTGTTTGTGACCAATCTTAAATTCTGGAGCTCCAACCAAGATGAACGGCCGTGTTACTGTTAACGTCAAGGAGTCGGAGGCCCGCGCTGAGATTTATTAGGAATATTATCACAAACATGTCTCAAGTTTTCCCTTTTAATATGTGCCAAGCTCCTCCGAGGAATGTTTCCAACGCTGCAATTACACTCCTCAGCAGCCACATTCCCATGCCTGGCATATAATATATTAATAAACATCCACCCTGCTTTTTTAATATATGTACGAGTGCGTACGTGCGTGCGTTTGAAGGGGTTAGAGAATAAGCACCAGAGGATGTACTTATAAATCATCTTTGTGTTTATTGTTGTTCTCTTTTCTCCTTTTTTTTTTGTTTCGTTTCCTCTCGTCCTTCCTGTGCTAGGATGAAAAAGGCTGAGTGATCACAGATGCCTCCTGACAGAGTGGAAAAAAGTCGCATAAGTAATATGTTTGATTTGGAGAAACAACATTTTCATCATTAAAATTGTTCCCCTTAAGCCATGGCATTGGCCTTTTTAATGGAGCGCTGCCCTGCTAAATTGCATCGACCTCTGAGCGTTCATGAGCGAGAGCACCTTGCTTTGTTGTTGTGTGTTTAATAATCTTAAATTAGAACGAAGGCAGAGAACTACTGCAACCTCCTCTAGTACTCATACATGGTCTTCATCCCTTTGGTCACTTGTGGGACTCCAGGATGCGCCTGGCCTTTATCTCCTCTCTGTCCAAGTCAAGAGTCCTGTACTTCAGTGACAGTAAAGCACATCATGAATGTCTTTGATATTTGTGCTATAATTATATTAGATTCGTCCTGTAACGTATCACTGTCATATGTGTTATATTAGAAAATGCTAGTAGCATTATCTGTTACTGTTGTGTAACTGTTTTTTGTTTTTTTGCAAACTTCTAAAAATATTCAGCTAATATATAAACTAATAGTTGTAATATTCTGAAATAAATAGGACATACTGTATTATAAATTGAATATAACAAAAACCCTGAAATCTACAGAATGAGAAATACTCAGAATTTCAATATACAAGAATATACAGAATTTCAAACATACACAGTAATTCTGAAAAGTCAAATTAATATACATTTAAATATAAACATTTAAATTTTTATATAAAATTCATATTTTTTAAATACTGTTTGTTTTTATAAATCTATTAAAATGTGCTATTTAATTGTATAAAGTAAATGTAATACTATTTTGGATGGACCTTATTTTACAATGTGTGCACTTACCTAAGAGGTAAGTACATGGATAAAGGTTAGGTTTAGGTTTAGTACCTAGTTAGTAACCAATTATTGCAATTACTATAGTACATAGAAAATAGTAAGGATATGGAACAGGACTGTAAAAAAAGTGCTACCCTATTTTTACAGTGTTCATGTTACAACTTATGTTGTACAAGTACTTACTATAGCAATATGCATAATTTACTGCTGTTACAAGCATAACCCTAAACCTTAACTCTATAGTAAATACATTTTGCTAATTAATATTACTCATTATTTATTTGAGTATTGATATTAGTGTTAATACTCAGTATTTATTACACTGTAATAAAGACACCTTAACATAAAGTGTAAAGAAAGTCAATTCTAATGTTGAATGGAAACTATGAACGCTCTTATTCAACCAATTCCAGCACTTCATTCTGTGTCAGTAACCTTACCACTGTTGTTTTCATATTTACTTTTTCTAAAAAACCTGTTATGTAAAAAAAAAACAATTATCACAAATGATATACATAGTGCTGTTTTAGTAATGCTGACAGATGCGTGACTCCAACACGATAAAAACATCTTTCTATCACGCATATCAGTAGTTTTAAGTAAATCGTGTTTGTTGTTGATGATTCTGATCCCCTGAGACAACACTAACTGAACGCTATGAAAAACCTCAGACTGCTAACAGGACTGACATACATTAATAATGAGAGACTTTATCATAAACAAGACTTAAAAGTGCCGGGAGCAGATTTCATGATAGAACACACGCCCGTCCGCGTTTGTTTGTCTGGCGCGTGAGAGCGAGAAGGATCCATGAATGATCCGTATCCACGAATGACATCCACGCGTCGGAACGGCGCTTTTAGCCCAAGCCGGGCTGCTCGAGGCAGTCTAGATATGAAGAGAAGGCTGAATATGGATCGGCCTCCCAGGGGCTAAGCGGGATGGCTTGTTTAATATCCCCCAATTAGAGTACAATTTGAGAGATCAGCCGCTGACTAGCCCAGGCCGTCCTCACCTCTACAGAGGGGCTGTCACCTACTGTCACATACAGATACTGCAAATGTATGCGCTCAATTACGGAGCTCAGGCAGCCAGCCACGGGGCCGGGCTAAATATAAAATGGCAGCTCTGCGGCCCCCCGGAAAAGGGTCGAGGTGGGAAATAGCGCACGAGTGTATGGTAATAGCCAGAGTAGCGCCTCAGAGGGGAATGTGTGATCTCTGCCTTTAGATTTATATAGGTTTACAAGACTTAAATAAAGAGTTCTCTCCAGGGGGACGGCGAGAGGATGTGAGTCTCGGTTGCTCTCCCTCGCTCCTGTGGAACGTGTGGTGATAGGGCCCCGCTGTGACCTGTAGTGGTGTAACGATGTGGTGGCTTCCCTGCATTGGTGATTACAGGGGGATCTGGTGCCTGCGTTCACAGCTCAGCCAAAGGCAAGCAGGTCTAATTGCTCTCAGAGGGGGTGAGGGTGAGAAAGAGTCGGCAGAAGCAAGCCGCAGATGTGCCGGCCCTCCGTACGGCATCGAAATCCAGACACGAGCGAGGAGAGAGGAAGGGAGAGCGACACAAACCTCTTCTCTTCCATCCTACGAGGAGAGCTAAAGGAAAGCGGAAAGCAGAATGAGATGGAAGGAGAGGGAAAGAGATAGATTGTGAGAAAGGGCTCCTTTATTAAAGCTAGTGCTAATTGAGATAGGAGCCAAATAATGGAGGATGACACTTTAATGAAGACATGCTATGTGCCGCTACTTCCTCTCACTCCCTCGCTTCCTGCCAAAGAAGAAAAGAGGGAGAGAGAGCACGCGAAAGAGTGGGAGAGGAAACAAGCGCGCACATTTCTGCTGGTATATTACAAGAAAGAAAGACATAATGTGGAGGTATCCTCGCTGAGCAGTAATGCGTTTTTGGAGCCGTGTCAAAAACACTGAGGGTAGATGTTATTGTTCCCCTGTGTTAAAACCCAATTACGCAAAGCAGAGTGTGATTGCATTCACCAGCGCCGCATCTACCTACAGCTCCACTCGCTGTAAAAAATGAGATGGTGTTCTCAGAACTTAAAAAAAAGGCAACTGTTTGCTTTGCCTTTTCTGAGTTGGATTCATCGGATTAATGATTTGACATACATGTTTTCAACTTAAAAGGAGAACAAATTTGCCAGCATTGTGTTAATCAACTATTTAGAAATAATATAAGAAGTAATGTACAAAGTTATAAAACTCCCTTAATTTAACTTTTAAGTTGTTTAATGTTATGCACTTTTTAGGCTTTCTTAAAACTTTAAATGGAGAGCAAAGTGCTTGTTGTCAAAGTAATGACACATAAAATCCAATAAAACACCTCTCACTACCTGGTAAATGAAACACTGCAAGGGTAACAATCAGCTGATCACTCCAAGTACCACTAGACAACAGATTACTAAATAAAAAACAAATAAAACAACTGTGTAAATAATGCAGCCGTAACTATTAATGCCCCAGTGCATGCTGGGGAAAAATGCAATAGAGCTGAATCACAAACCATTTGTTTATGGTGTAAGCCTATTTGAACTATATAAATGCATTAACACAGATCATTTGCTTGAAGATACCTGTGAATACCTGTGTTCTAGAAAATATAAGCTGTTTAGAAATTACGAAGAATATGTTAAAAACAGTATATTCAAAATTATGTATAAATGTAATAGGGTAAAACAAACTGAAACGGACATGAACTGTTTGACGTGCAAAATGGCTGTAGGTTAAAATTACTTTTTTTTCCTTTTTTTTTTAAAGTACAATATTCAGTTTAATCTAAAATGACACGAGGTCATAAAGAATTCTTGTATAATAATTATACAATTTGAGGGGGTTTAGATGGAGTTTAGGGTTTTGTAGAGATTTTATAGAGTTATTTTGTGGCATTTAGTCATTTTATCACTTCAAAAGTTCATTGATGTAATTATCTACATAAATTCAAAACACTAACCCCCAGTTTCACAGACAAGGCTTAAGCCTAGTCCTAGACTAAAATGTAAGTCTGAGCTGTTTCAACTGAAAGAAACGTGCACTGACTGATCTTAAAATACATCAATGCCTTTGTTTTGTCTCAAAAAGCACACCAGTAATGTTTTTTTCTAAGCACGTTTATAAAAATTACTTAAATGTCTTAATTGAACTATGGCCTAATCCTGGCTTAGTCTAAGCCCTGTCTGTGAAACCAGGGCCTAAATGGAATCAACAATAAAAGAGTGTTACACCGCAGGACAGCAAACACACTACTCATAAGGATCAAGTTAGTGACATGACACACAAAACCATTTTTTCCTTAAAATAGATCAAGCTTTGTAGACATTTTACAAAGAAACTTTTAGGGCCTTTTCTAAACTAACTACCTTTCCTAATAATTACATTGAAACAAGTTTCTTGTGTGCTGTTCAACAATGATGACATAACAGGGAAGAGGACTAAGTTTTCATATTTGGAAATTGAGATGTACTGAGAAAGCAGACAGTTGATAATAAAAAAATACAAATTATTGTTTACCACAAAACTACATGTCTTTTTTCATGAAGAGCCAGCGAAAATTATGCAAGATCAATTGCCCAAGTTGCTCTTTTGCGCAGTCTGTGAATCAAATGAGAGGAAAATACAACATTTCTCCTGCTATCGGTCGACGATATGAAAAAAATTCTTTCCATGGAAATGAAACTAAACATTGTTCTTCTATTATTCTGCTGCATCACATGGTAGCAAATGATTACATAAAAAGTCTAATCCAGTTAATAAGGTTTCATTTTCAGCTTAATATTTTTAATATTTTGCCCTTCTTCACTCAACTTCTCCACTGCTGAGTGCACAGAAGGATTTGAGACTCATGACAAAAACCATTACTGATCTCACTCAGTCTCTCGCTCACAGAGATGAATGGCCTTTTACATCCTCTCACACCTACCATCGCGACAACTGCGCTTATCAAGCTAAAAACAACCCGAGTGTACGAGTTTATATGTGAGGCTACTTCTGAGGGTTTCTAACCCAGGGTCGCTCTGTCATGGATAGGTACTGAGAGAGCACTCCAACCTGTATAATGAGCTTTTCAAACACACTTCATTATATAACATTCAAATGAGATGACAGTCAGTTTGTTCATTTGACTATAATAAACTTGCAATTTCAGTTTTTTTCCCCCAACCAAACTCTACAAATAGTTTTCTCGTTCTTAAAAAAAAAAAAAAAAAAAAAAAAGAGTAATGCACAAATTTGATTGTTCAGTATTTCGGACCATTTTTTCCCCCAAAACACAGACTAGCTTTGTTAAACGCTAACAAAAGAGACAGCACTACTTCAATAAACGTGTAATGAATCTAATCATCTTAGTAATCACTGCTTAATATGAACAATACGTCCTTGTTACAAAGTAACAAAGCTTTATTAAGCATTACTTTAGC
>JAFVLL020032027.1:0-11239 GCA_021397915.2 Tor tambroides | reverse complement strand
TTTTTTAGCTCAACCATCACGGAATGGAACGCACAGGATTGTGGGATATCAAAGACAGCGAAGGATACATCAATGCTGCCTTCAAAAATCGATCAGATGAAGGCATCTCATGAGACAGGAAGTGAAGCTAACTTTGGATTCGGACGTCCCTTGATGCCTTCCTACCTTGGAATGCTGCCTCCGAAGGCAGCATTTTTCAGTTTTCGGATGCAGCCCTAGACTAGTCATTTACGGCATTATCTGGCAAAGATTTTTATTGAACAATAAATGCATGAACAAACATAACCATGTAAAAACAATGGTTAACAAAGACTAAAATAAATAAATACACCGTCTCTGGGGAATAAACAAAATTTCACAAAGACACAATCTAAATAGTTTTCTGTTTACTCCAGCTGTCGTAAAACTCCGACAACGTCAGAGCCATTAAATGATTGGCTTACAAGGAGCACGTGGTCGAGTCATTGAACGACAGATTGCCATCTCCTCCTTTAAACAGCTCTGATTCTACTGACTCTCATGGCGGAGGAAGGCATGAGTGGTGAGAAGTGCAACTAAACAATGCTAGTTTAAGTTTAATGTCTTATACGTTTAATTGTCGGAGTCTTGATAGTACGCTTGTGTTGATTAAAGAGCACTCACAAAATTACTAGATAGCTTCGTTTACCTGTATTATGGCAAATTTATTCGCCTCCATTGTCCACTGCTCTATATACATAAATGTTTACTGGTGACTGAAATAAAGCTATTACCTTTCTTTCTAACAGGTACAGAAATAGATTCCATTAACTAGTCGCCTCTTCATAATGGTAAGTCTTACACTTCTGTGTAATTGATTGATGATTGATCAATATTATACAGCCAATGAAAGCTACATGACTGATTATATGCATAATCAAAATCAGAAAGAGCTTTATTGCCAAGTGTGTTCACACACAAGTAATTTGTCTTGGTATTAGGAGCTTCCGGTACAGAAAGTACAAACATAGTGCAAACATACATAAAGTTAAGGTAATAAAACAATATTAAAGAGAATATACAATGAATTATAAATAACAGTAGTAATAAAAATATACAGAAAAAGGAAAAATGTCCAGACAAAATTGTGACTGTGCATATGTGCTAAATACAAATAAATAAATAGAAGATTTGTTGAGTTGTATACAGATGTCCAGTACTGAGATGTTGTTCAGGTGGGATATGGCCGGGGGGAAAAACTGTTCTTGTGTCTGGCTGTTTTGGTGCATAGTGCTCTGTAGCGTCGGCCAGAGGGCAACTCCGTTATGAACCAGAGTGATCATTTTAAGCACTTTTTACTGATTAGTCAACATCAAAAACGTTTGTTGTGTTCCAGGCCAGTCAGGGTGATGGAGAGGTGTGGTACGCCCATCCGGTTTACGCCCGATACTGGCAGCACTACCGGCAGGCCATGAGCTGGCACCAGAGGCATAAGCAGGCATACAGAAAAGCTTTGGAGGTTGGCTTCTTCCAGGCACTGTATTCCATGTACCCCTCTGCCATCCAGCGATACTCAGATTGGCATGCAGATGAGAGCTGGAGGAACACTCACAGAGACAGAATGACAGGTAGACAAGAAGAAGGGGAGAATGAGGCCACTGATTCAGACAGTGAGATGGAGGAGGAGAGTTCGGGTGAGAGCCAGATCGAGTGTGACGTCAGTAACATGGACATCTCAGAAGAGCTGCGACAATACTTTGCCCAGACAGAGCGACACAGGCAGGAACTCAGTAAGTGTTTAACAAATGTGGAAATTTTTCTAAAAACTGACCTATATAGTTTATATTATTGTTATTATTATAGAGATACTTTTGGGCAGTCGTGGCCTAATGGTTAGAGAGTTGGGCTTGTAACCTGAAGGTCGCCGGTTCGATTCTCACACCGGCAGGAATTGAAGGTGGGGATTGTGAATGAACAGCACTCTCACCACCTTCGATACCATGACTGAGGTGCCCTTGAGTAAGGCACCGAACCCCTAATTTCTCCCCGGGCGCTGGAGCAATGGCTGCCCATGCTCCGGGTTTGTGTTCACGGGGTGTGTGTGTGTGCATTTGTTCTCTACTCACTGCTGTGTGTGTGCACTTGGATGGGTTAAACGCAGAGCACCAATTTCGAGTATGGGTCACCATACTTGACAATACGTCACAACTTTCTTTTCACTTTCACTTTTAGGTTTTCTGTTGCTGAAACAATTTTGGACTAACTTAGTTTATTTATTTATTTTTATTCTTAAACAGTGATTCTATGGGTCCTCTCTTCTGAGCTACTTATTATCATAATAATAATACTCGTTCAAAAATGTTTATGTCGCCTTTCAGGACCTCATGGTCCTTTTACAAAGGAAAAAAGAAACAACAAATGAATAGGATGTAAGTCTAAACACAGGACAGCAGAAAAAACATACATAATCCAATCAAAGCAAACAAACAAAAAATAGATATTACATAACAGAAAACCTAAAACAAAAACAGATTTGGATTGAGGACCAGCAACCAGAAATATCAGAAAAAATGCATACTGATGGCACAGACAACCCAAAATCTTCTCTTCCTCAATTTGATTTGCTTAGATAATTCTTTTATGTGGGGAAATGTTGGATGAGAGCTTGAAAGGAGCAGTGGTGCTGTGCCAAACTCATTATCCCAGAATGTCCCCACTGCAGTCATTCAGTCTCTTCACACTGGCCATCTGTTTTACAGACTAAGCCTGCTTAAAGGAGAGGTGCACTCTAATAATTCACTGCAATCATTTTGGGATTCTTCATTCATTGTTGAATACTGACCTGATAGTATGAGATCTCATTTTTAAAGTACTGGCTTGGTTGACAGTGTAGAACAGTGATTCTCAACTGGTACGGGAATATTTTCTGATATGATCACTGATGGCAAGGACAAGACTATCTTAATAATAATAATAATAATAATAATAATAATAATAATAATAATAAAAATAAGCATGTACAGCAGGGGATCTCAACTCTGGCCTTCAAGATCCACTTTCCTGCAGAGTTCAGCTCCAAACATAATCAAAAACACCTGATTAATCAATCAAATAATGCTTATTTGTGCATAATGTAAACCATTGGGAGACAGTCATTAAGTCAGTTAATATCAAGATTTTTTTAATATAAAGTATTATTCAAATTATAATTTGACCATGGGGTGGAAAGATTTATGATGGTTCCATGTGCACTCACCATTTTCAATTTTATATCTCTTGCAGCAAAATTTGGTTTTACTAATGTTAACAGAAACTTCAGTCTACAGAGCAGAATTTGGCTCCTACCTCAATAAAATTCACCTACCAGTAACTTTCTAGTTATCCTGAAGACCTTGATTAGCTTGTTCAGGTGTGTTTGATCAGGGTTTGAGCTAAACTCTGTAGGAAAACCAGAGGTGAGAACTCCGCTATGGAGACTGAAGATTCTGTTAAGTAAAACCAATTTGGACCTCGAGGGCTAGAGTTGAGAGCCCCTGCTCTAGAGCACATTTAAAAGTGTATATAAATGTATAAACATTTAGCAAAGTTCCATGTTTAGGGTCAGTTTCTAATGGAAGAGTTTGAATCTCAGTCCTAAATTTTCTTTAGGTTGTACTTCAGTATAGTGCACATGCAACATTTCAGGTTTGAGACTTCTTTTAATAATTTTTTTTCAGTGGTGAGGAAGTGCATGTTAAATTTATGATGATATAAACATAGTAGCTTATGCTTGTCAAACACTGGTTTTGAAGCAGGGGGCTGGGGACCACTAGGAGCCTTGGCAAACTTTAAATGGAGACCTGTTAAGACTTAAAATTATTTATTACATAGAGGTAACTTATGAATGCAGATGAGCTGGAGGAACTGTAACGAACTGTAACAGAGACAGAACAACAGGTAGAGAAGAAAGGGAGAAAGAGGCCGAATGAATGAATGAATGAATGAATGAATGGTCAAGCAACCAACTTTAACATTTTTGGACCAAGTGAGATGGACTGATTCCAACATGTGTGACATGGCCTCAATCTGGAAAATAATAAACAAAAGGTAGAAATAAACATACAAACTAAACTACATTAAATAAAATTTTGCTTACAAATAAGCATAGTTTGTGCCAGCAACAATTATTGGCACAAAAACATTAATATTTAGAAACCAAAATTGTTTATGGTAGTGTGTTTAGGCTTGTTTGGTTGTACTTGATGTCCTATATAAAATCTTTAAAGCAAATGAGTTAAATGACTTTTACCTCAGGTTTGATGCACAGGAGTGTTCACTGGAATGTAGAGAAGCTTTGGAGTCATTAATAATAGAGGACACATCTGATAGGGTCATTGTTGACCAACAGAAAGTTTGTTTAATCTTTAGTAGACTGTGTACCGATAAGTCCACAGGTCCTGATGGTATCTCTGCGTTATTGTTAAAATCTTGTGCAGAGGAACTTGCTGTTGCATGGTGTCCTATCTCTCAGCAATCTGGGGACTCTCATATTATACCTGATCTCTGGAAAAAAAAAAAATCAGTAATTGTTCCATTACCAAAGAAACCAGGTTTGAATGAAAAAAATGATTTTAGGCCAGTAGCTTTGACATCCTGTGTAATGAAAAGTTTTGAGAAATATATGGTGTCTGTTTTAAAGACAGAAGTTAACTCTATTCTTGGCCAATTACAATTTGCATATAGACAGGGCCATAGTACAGAAGATGCTGTTAGTACTGTAGCTTATTTTATTACTAAACATCTGGAAAATTCAGAAGCTTACGCACAGCTGTTATTTGTTGATTTTACTTCTGCTTTTAATACCGTTAAGCCTCACATTTTAATTCAGAAATTGAAGACATTGAATGTGAATCCATTTTTAATAAGTTGGTATTTTTCATTTTTGACTAATCGGACACAGCAGGTTAGAGTTAATAATACTTTATCAGAGTTGAAAGATATTAGCACAGGTGTTCCACAGGGATGTGTTAGTTCTCCTATCTTTTTTACATTGTATACCAATGAGTGTCTAAGTTGTGATTCTACTAACTTTATAGTGAAATTCTCAGATGACACAGCGATGCTTAGTCTTCTGTATGAGAATACTGATTTGTCAGTTTATTTCTCAGAGGTATCAAGGTTTGTAGAGTGGTGTGATTTAAACAATCTTATTTTAAACACAAAAAAGACCGAGGAGATTATCTTTGACCCAAGATCAATAGGTGATCTCACACCAGTGTTTATACATGAAACATCAATTAAGCAAGTATGTTCCTACAAGTACCTTGGTATCCATATAGATGATAAACTCAGCTGGGGGATTCATGTGGATGCAATTTGTTCTCGTGTGCAGCAAAGATTGTATTTTCTGCGTAGACTTAGGATTTTTGGAGTGGAGCAGAAAATCATGTATTTATTCTATCAGGCAGTTATAGAGAGTATAATTAGATATGGCATTACCGTATGGTTTGGTAACCTCACAATTCAGGTAAAGTCTAAGCTTGCACGCTTGTTAAAAATAGCAATGAAGACCATCGGGAGAAAGGAGTATTTGTCCCTTGAGTCACTGTATGAACAGTCGGTCCTTAGGGAAGCGCACAAAATTTTAGCTAACCCATTGCATGTACTGCATACAGAGTATGAATTGTTGCCTTCTGGAAGACGGTATAGATTTCCAATGTGTAGGTATAATCGTTTTAAAAAGTCTTTTATACCCATGTCAGTTAAAATGTTAAATAATGAATGATTGTCTTTTCAGGGTTAGTATTGGAATTATGTGTATATTGTGTGTATATTGTTATTTATGGATCCAATGGTCATGTCAATGTAAACACCTTGAGTCCAACACACATTTCCCCTTTGGGGACAAAAAAGTGTATTTCATTTCATATAAATTCTACATTCTTAAGCGAAAACTGTGGTCATCCACTAGTATAGGAGACATGAAAAATGTGTAATGTATTATTTGACCTATGCATATTTGAGTTACAATGTATTGCTTGAGTTGTCATGGTGGTAGCACTAACTAATGTAAGGAAAATGTAATGTTTTTGCTCGAACACCAAAATACCAATCTTGATCTTGTTTTTCTCAAAAAAGATTACTTAAAAAGCCACTTATTATGATCTTAAAGCCTTAAGTGATGTTTCTAGTCATGACATTACTCTTTTCTCTGCTATGTAGAGAAACAACAGCAGATGGAGGCAGAGCAGCAGGACTCGTATGTTCTAGCTGACCAAGACTTGCACAGAGTTTCCTGGCGCAGTAGCCTGCCTCCTTCAGAGCGTCCGGGAGAAAGGAGGACTGCAGAGATGAAGAAGCTGTATGGTAAAGATGCAGCAAAGATTCAGGGGATGGAAGCAGCCATGCAGCTCACCTTTGACCGCAACTGTGACAAAAAACAGCCCAAGTACTGGCCTGTTATACCACTAAACCTGTAGGACGATCAGACCCCATCATTAGTATGCCAGGCACAACAGTGCTGACAGTACTGAAGCGATGCATCAAATCAGCATCTGTGAGGACCTTTCGCATATATAGAACAAACACTTGTTAGGTCCTTATAGACAGATAAAGCATTTAGAGAGTACTTTTAATAAATGTTCAGTTCAGTATGATCAGTAAAAACTTTGAAAGTTTGAGTTCTGCAATTCCCAACTTACACTCATTTTCTTTTGCGATTATCTGATACCTGTATGCAGTGGCATCCACACTGTTCTATCTTTTTAAAGTTTCTCATATCATGTAAATGATGGAAGCGCTGCTTAGATTTCAGTGTCGTTCTTTTCATGTAGTCATTTCTCCCTAACTAGGTCATTGCCTCCCCCACAGTCTTTCGTTAATGTGTTTTGTCTCTCTTCTTTTTGCATCTCACATGAGACCGTGTTTGCCAGCTTATTCTCTGGTGCAGTTTTTACATTGAAATTTCTCCTATTTTAATGCAAAGAAGTCATTGTTTAATTAATGTGGTTTGATTGATTAATAAATGTATTGCATTGAAATGTGTGTGGGTGTGGCAGTTGGTATGATGCTTTTAGTGATTTATGCTTTAGAGATCATAATCTTATCTGATCAAAGTTTTTCAATGAGGAAAAAATAGATCTTTGCCTATATATATATATATATATATATATTCTTGTTTTTAATATCCATCTCTGGAGATACAATTAGAAAGATCACTGTTTTACTGGTGTATTCTGTGACCGTTTGTGAATAGATGTTGAAAGGCGAGTCTCTGGTTTTGATGCTTATAGATGCAAACTCCTCACCTTTCAGTGACAACTCACTTTTTTGAGATCAAAATATGTCACCTATAAGATTTGCTTGGATCCAGTCAGAAAGTGTTTTATGAGGGGAGGGGGGTGTTACAAGGGGGGTCTTACAAGGTTACAGTACTGGGGCTGGTTGCATAAACTGTTTAGATTAGTCTTAAGTCAGTCATCTATTTTTTTTCTTCAAGACTGGTCATAACTTTTTTTAATTCAGTTATGAAAAGGTAGATTGGTCTTATTTGTATTGGAAAGTAAGACTGATTACCCCTTGGCAACTGGTAGTTGATCAAACTAGTTCTTAAGACACAGTGTTAACATGGTGGCTAAGTTTATGCAAGCAACTGGCCCCTGGTTGTTTCAATAAGTTTTGTATAGTATTTTCTTTACTCTTTACTTCAAAAACTGTGTCTAAAAAGGGTAATATTTTATGTATTTGAGGTCTGACGTGGGAATGGTGAAGAGAGAGAGGGCAAACATTTTGCATTTTAGGTCAGCATTGCCGTCTAATGAGCCAATATTGTCTTAAATAGCTTGCATTGCACTCATCTTTTTAACATGGGATTTTGACCAAATATATTCAATCTTGATTTTTGTAAAATGTTGCAACAAGATGTTAAAAATGTTTTTAGTTTTGTTTTTTTAGTGAAAAATTACAATTTTGGACAAATAAGGCAATAAAATATATATATATATATATATATATATATATATAAAACCTTATAGTAACTACAAATGAGCATGTAGCTAAAGCAAATATCTTTAAAAGAAATTCCGTGTGGAGCATGCCCCCGATCTGTGCAATGTTCTCACCTTTTTCCCCCTTACCTGTTTGCATCTCTGGATGCTACAAACATCACTTATTACGTCAGTGTGTTACTGGATGTTGATAAAGTGCAAAAAGTGGTTACTTCCAAAATTAATTAAAACATTTGAAGGAACAGTTCACCCCAAAATTAAAATTCACTGGAAGAAGCAATATTATGTATAGAGGACTCATTTTAAGTGTGAATGGCTTAATGATGTTTTTTTTTTTTTTTTTTTACAAACTCACTTCACAAGAGATTAATTGATGGACTGGAGTCATGTGGATTATTGTGATGTTTTTATCAGCTGTTTGGGCACCTATTCACTGCAGAGGATACGTTGGTGAGCAAGTGATGTAATACTAAATTTCTCCAAATCTGTTCCCATGAAGAAACAAACTCAAAAACAAAAAGTTATATCTTGGATGGCCTGTGGTTGTGTACATTTTTGGCAAAATTAAATTTTTGGGTGAACTATTCCTTGAATTAAAATGCACAGAGGTTGAGATCATTTTGTCAAGATGAGCTTGCATTAAATGTACTTTATGTACAGCTAATCATTAGTAAAGAAGTATGGTACAATCTATCACTTAGAAGCTGTCTCTTATTGTCTTTTTCTTAAATAGCCAATGGCAAACTGTGACACTCCAGATAAGCCATTAAAATATGAGACCCCCAAATGTAGCTTTGCAACACTCCACATTTTCTCCACAGGCATCAGGATCTGAGAAATTTGGAGCTTCTCTCTTTGCCCACTTAGTGAGGCCATGCTGGAATAATGCCAAATGGCCAAAACTGAATAGAGTTCCCTGCCTGCCTTCTGGTTGCCATGGTGGTTTTCTCTGAGTATCCGCAATTTATATTCAGTTGTACTCTCTGGGCTCTCCACAAGTTCAGTATCAAAGTTTACATGAAATACCAAAAAATTGTGTCGTTTTGGTGTGTAACCTATATAATGTTAATTTTCTTTTGTAATGAATACACAGAGCGAGTATGACACTGTTTTACTGTCCTTGGTTTATCGCTTAGGCTATATGTTTCTAATGACTACTTGGTACTATACAAGCTCCGCTCTCTGCCATCATTGCGCTTATGGAGGAAAGAGTGGCCCCGTCTGGGGACCCCAAACAGTGACGTCACCGCAGCGATGGTCCCGAGCTGGAGCGACACATTTGTTCAGTTGAGCGAAACTCTTTCCACTCCAAACACCCGCCGAACTTTCACTAACGCCCCCCGAACACAGAGAACGCAACATGGGTGAGTGCATGCTGGTCAGTGCATCCTCAATGGCGCGTTTGCTTCATAGTTTCTTTAATAAGAGTTTACTCTAGTATAACGTTTCTTTCTCTTCTCGTTTTGAGACGCGTTTTAATTTGTAGCTGTAACCAATGCGTTTTCGTCATACTCTAGCTGCGAATAATTTGTAACATTTGATAGCGTTAAAATGCAGTTTGCTTTGTTGTTGCGTGCAACTGTTTCAAAAATTACTTTTTTCTTCTTTTTTTTTGTTTAGCGCGTAAAGTGTTTAAAAGCCACTTTTGCAGACTTCTTAAAAACGGTCTTACATTAAATGGCAACCGATATTTGTTAGCTCATTGTATAGGCTATTAGATATAGATTTACCGTTTAGTTTTGTGCTAGTAGGCTATCAAATGTTTTATATTTCTCCATATTTTAATAGCCTAATTATTTAGGTGTTTTTTTTCTTCTGAGTTTTGTTTTAGTTGAGGTAGGCAGTAATAAATAGACAAAGAGAATCATTAGAAAAACAATGTTTATCTCATTTTAGTCTTTTCAGATTCTGCTTTGTGTATTTTTGCATGCATCAGTCAGTTGGAGTGCTATTAATGAGCTTTGCTATGAATCTGTGGGCTTGTTTATCCTGTACTTATCCAGCATGCAAAATAGAGCTAATTCATGGGAAAGAATTCGTTCTTTCATTTGTCCCAGCTGTGTCCTTGGAATGGTTAGTTATAAAGCACATTCTTTGCCAGCTGTCTGCATCTACTGCCGCTTAAGTGGCACATCTCTGCTCTGTGAATTCCCCTCAAGAGAGTGATGTTAGTTTTGTATTCCTTGATGGAAGAATGTCATCCTTTAGAGGACCAGGACTAAAGAAAGTGCTTATTGTATGAGTCAGAGCCAAAAGTGACTCCCATTTTCTCTCTCTCTCTCTCTCTCTCTCTCTCTCTCTCTCTTTTGTCCTAGTCAGCAAAAAACTATGGAAGCTTCCCTCTAACACCTACTGTAGATGTTAATAGACATTATATATTAAGTGACACTTGACAATGATAGGATAATAGAGGCATCGTCATTTAAATAAGTGGTTTTAATAAATACGCTGCTTTCCCAGGGAAGACATTGTTTTATGATTGAAGATCATTGAACGTTCATGCCACTGAACTTCAGTCAGGAGATTTGCTAGCAGAATTGCACTACCATGGAATAGCAGCCCATGTCTCATAAAATCTGCTCATGATTTTTGTACTCATGATGATAGTTGTCTACAATTTGTTGCACAGTTCAGAAAGAGATTCAGTTACAATCTTAAGCGACACACAGACTTATTCTCAGGTTTTTTAATGTATATGTTGACCAAACTGGATTATAGCCTGGGATTCTCTTTAAAATTTAATTTAGACTTAACTGTTTACAACCTGAATTCCAGAGATGTTGGGACATTTTTTTAATTTGAATAAAATGAAAACTAAAAGAATTTCAAATCACATGAGCCAATATTTTATTCACAATAGAACATAGATAACATAACAAATGTTTAAACTGAGAAATTTTACAATTTTTTTTGCACAAAATGAGCTCATTTCAAACTTGATGCCTGCAACAGGTCTCAAAATAGTTGGGACGGGGGCATGTTTACCATGGTGTAGCATCTCCTCTTCTTTTCAAGATGTCTGGGCATCGAGGTTATGAGTTTCTGGAGTTTTGGCGTTGGAATTTGGTCCCATTCTTGCCTGATATAGGTTTCCAGCTGCTGAAGAGTTTGTGGTCATCTTTGACGTATTTTTCGAATAAAGATGTATCTAATGTTCTCTATTGGTGAAAGATCTGGACTGCAGGCCAATTCGGCACCCGCACTCTTCTACTACGAAGCCATGCTGTTGTAATAGCTGCAGTATGTGGTTTTGCATTGTCCTGCTGAAATACACAAGGCCTTCGCTGAAATAGATG
>JAFVLL020032025.1:0-189522 GCA_021397915.2 Tor tambroides | reverse complement strand
GAGCAGGATTGTGTCAGGTCTCCGGGGGGAAACCGCTGACTGCTTCCTCTGCCTCTTAATGACAGATATGAATGGCTGCAAACGGGACTTTCAGATGGTACACAGCAGATTCCAGACAGAAACACCCCGGTGGCCATTTGAGAGGGTCAACAAGATATCGCAACAAACCACAGATGGTGTTCTCTGAAGCGGTTGGCCATTGTTTCTTACTGTGTATTCTAGTTAACATGACGGTGCAACTTTTTACAGAACAATATACAGTGGTATTTGTAAAGAACCAGTTTCATTCAATAATATTGCCATTTCTGCCGTCACTACAGCTTTATGTTGCGTACACTAACATCTTCTAATTCTGCAAAGCTTGGCTGAATTTGAAGTTTTTATTTTTATGGATGTGCTATTTCTTATTTTTAAAGGTCACAAGCCATTTCATTGCAATCACATTTAAATTTGTAATATTTTACTATGTTTTATCATGTGCACACAGTGCAGTGTGCTATGTACTAAATTTTTGACATTGAAATAAAGTCACCGTTTTGTTGGACGAGTCCGTTTTTTTCTTGGAAAGAACCAAGCAAATCTTCTAAAATGTATACTTCCGTTTAAAGGTTCAGGTTAGTAAGATTTTTATTTTTAGTTGTTAGAAAGAAGTCTCTTATGCTCACCAAGGCTGCATTTATTTGATTTAAATTATAGTAAAAATGGTAATATTGTGAAATAATATTACAATTCAAAATTACTGTTTTCTATTTGAATATATTGTAAAATGTAATTTATTCCTGTGATGCAAAGCTGAATTTTCAGCATCATTACTTCAGTCTTCAGTGTTACATGATCCTTCAGAAATCATTCTAATATGCTGATTTGTTTTTTTCTGCTCAGTACTTTTAAGCATTTTTTTCCAGAACAGTACGTTTTATTTTATTTTATTTTTTTCTAACAGTGTTAAAGTCTTTACTGTGACACTGAAGACTAAAAATTAGAAGCATGTATTTTCTATTTTTGGGAATTGCCAACAATCTGAAGTCTTATTAAGTGCTTGGAAGATAAGTTAAAGTTTGAAGCTCCTTTCAAGAAAGTTCTTAAGCGAATGGTTGATTTGCAGGGTGTGATCTGAAACAGCTACAGAGGATCATCACATCTAAAAACGATCTTCCCATCGGAGGCCCTGTCATGGTTCGGACCACCTCCATGACAGCAGATCAGGGGTAAAGGAGCTGACCTTTCAATGCTGTGAGTCAGATGATGATGGGGTGTGCGCTTGTGTTTGTAGAAGGTCCATGATAGCCGCATGGGATTTCCTGTCTCTCTTTGCTAATATTCTGCTCACATTATTATTACCCCGTCCAGACGCCGCTGTCCTCCTCGTTCACACTCTCAGCAGGCACATCTGTCCAGCGCACGTTCGCCCCAATACACTTTCCTCTTGCGCTCAGCAGGAACATCTGTCCATGGCAAAGTCCACACCACGTACCGAACCTCTTCCACTCTTCAACTGTCTTGTGACCCTCTGGATTCTTCATCCACTTTTGAAAGTTTTCTTTGGATTCCAAACGGTGAGAGGTGTGGTTTGTAAAAGTTTTCCGCAAACTGTTGGACATTCATTAGGGCCCAAAGTCTTCAGCCGATCAATCTCTTGCTCTGCGGAGAAGCGGCTGTTTAGATCCCGACCCGAGCTTGTCCCATCCTTCTGCCAGCATCGATAGGAAGTGGGACGTTGAAGTTTAAAAATGAGTCTGAATGGCGATGGATCACCATGCGCCGACAATTACTCACTGACCTTTCAGAGGAATCCTTGAATGTCTTTTTCTTTTCCTTGAGTTACAGACTTGTAGCGATTTTGCTTGGCTTGATTACTTTTTTTGTTTGTTTAGTTTGTTTTATCACCCTGTTTAAAACGATTTCTCGTGGCGAACTCTCTATGCAGCTCATACGCTGAAGGGCATTACGGCCCTCGCTAACCGAGGTCATTGATTTTTGCCGCTTGATTTATGGGGCCAGGGAAACTCCTCTGGAGAGCAAGTCCCATGCCGACCAATGAAATGGCGTCGCCGGAGACGTTGTTGAACCTAGACTTTCATCAAGCGCTGAGGGTAAACAGTATGGATAGTGGCCTATTGTGTTGTCTGAAGATAATTGGAAGCATTCGAGACCTCGCTGAGTCAAAACTCTGAACAATTCAACAGATTCGGTGCCAACGGTGCAACCAGTCCATCTAACTGATAATCACACGAAACAGAGGTTACTAACCAACTAACCTGTTGAAATCTTGAGAGATGCATCTCAACCATTTAGTAGCACACAGTCGTGCAACTGCAAGGTGGTCGATTCCCAGATTGGAGTTAAATGAATGATTTGTTTTTGCATCCTGTAGTGGCAGTGCATCACTGGCAAGTCTATACTATTGGCAAACGTGTCGTTTAGTGGTTGCGCCGTTACCTTCAAAGCTCATTCTCAGGGATACGTGAATAAACATTTTCAATAGCTTAATTTTTCATGGTGCAGTGACCTAGAACATCAACTTGACCAAAAAGGGGACTGTGCGAATCCAAAAGTTTGGGTTGCACATCTAAAAGTTAAAAAACAAAACAAATGTCAATGATATAATAAAAATATTCAAAAGTCCAAATGCATTAAAAGCTATCCAAAGTGAAGTTCGCACAAAATATCTGACAGAACATAATGTGTGTGTGTATAGTATATATACATATACATACAAATAATATAGTAAATAATATAAATGTTATCTCTATCTATCTATCTATCTATAAATATATATACATATAAAGGTTATATATTTGATTTATAATCTTCATCAAATACAATTTCTATTACCCAAAATAGTATTTATGTAATAGTAATGTGTTTACTTATGTAAATATGCGATTAAATATTGTTTTAAAACTGAAAAGTAGTTTTTAATAATTTAATTTAAGTATATAATACTTATATAAGAATATAGTTTGCAATTTATTTTGTGTGTGTATATATATATATATATATATATATATATATATATATACAGTGGGTACAATGGAAAGTATTCAGGACCCCTTTAAATTTTTTAATTTTATGTTGCAGCCCGATACTACAATTGTTTAAATCCATTTTTTTCTCATTAATCTACATGCTGTACCTCATAATGACAAAAAGTGAAAACAGAATTTTAATAATGTCTGTAAATTTATTAAAAGAAAAAACTGAAATATCACATTTACATAAGTATTCAGACCCTTTACTCCATACTTAGTTGAAGCACCTTTTGGCATTAATTACAGCTTCAAGTCTTTTGGGTATGATGCAACAAGCTTTGCACACCTGATTGGGGAGTTTCTGCCATTCTTTCTTGCAAATCCTCTCAAGCTCTGTCAGGCTGGATGGGGACCGCCGGTGGACAGCCATTTTCAGGTCTCTCCAGAGATGTTCGATAGGGTTCAAGTCAGAGTTCTGGCTGGGCCACTCTAGGACATTCACAGGGTTGTCCCTGCTTTCACTGCTGTGTTGCCTAGGCTGTGTGTTTAGGTTCTTGTCCTGTTGGAAGGTGAACCTTCTGCCCAGTCTGAGGTTCTGAATGCTCTGGACTGGGTTTTCATTAAGGCTCTCTAAGTATTTTGGTGCATTGAGCTTTTCTTCTTCTCTGATGAGTCCCTCAGTCCCTGCCGCTGAAAAACAGCCCTACAGCATGAGGCTGCTACCAGCACACTTTACTTTTAGGATGATGAGCAGAGCTAGTTTCTTTCAAACATGATGCATGGAATTGAGGTTCATCAGACCAGAGAATCTTGTTTTTCAGAGTCCTTTAGGTGCTTTTTTGCAAATTCCAAGTGTGTTTCCATGTGTCTTCACTGAGGAGAGGATTGAGTCTGGCAACACTGCCATAAAGCCCAGATCGGTGGAGTGATGCAGTGATGTTTGTCCTTCTGTAGGTTTCTCTCATCTGCATATATGATCATGGAGCTCGACTAGAGTGACCATCAGCTTCTTGGTCACCAGTCTAGACAAGGCCCTTCTCCATCAATTGCTCAGTTTGGCTGGGCGACCAGCTTTTGGAAGAGTCCTGGTTGTGCCAAACTTCTTCCATTTGAGAATTATGGAAGCCACTTTGCTCTTGGGAACATTCAGTGAAGCAGAAATTTTTTGTAGCCTCCCCCAGATCTGTGCCTCGATACAATCCTGTCTCTGAGCTCTGCAGGCAGTTCCTTTGACCTAATGGCTTGGTTTTCACTCTGATATGCATTGTCAGCTGTGAGGCCTTTTATAAAGAGGTGTGTGCCTTTCCAAATCATGTCAAATGAATTTATTTTACCACAGATGGACTCCAAACAAGGTATAGAAACATCTCAGCAGTGATCAAGAGAAATGGGAGGCACCTGAGCTAAATTTCAAGTGTTGTTGCAAAAGGTCTGAATACTTAGGTAAATTTGAAATGTCAGTTTTTTTCTTTTTAATAAATTTACAGACATTTCTAAATTCCTGTTTTCACTTTGTCATTATGAGGTACGGAGTATAGATTAATGAGAAAAAAAATGAATTTAAACAATTGCAGTATCAGGCTGCAACATAAAAAAAATTTAAAAAATTTAAGGGGGTCTGAATATTTTCGTACCCACTGTATATACATACACACACACACACACACACACATAATACTGAGTACAATTTCTGTTACCCAAAACGTTATGTTGTATTTTGTTACATTATACTGTTTATTATGATTAGAATATTGTATTTAATGCGTTTTGCTGATTAAATATTGTTAATAAGTAGTAGTTTCAAATACGTAGTTTGAAATACATTTAATGGGTTTTTTAACTTCAGAAAGTAGGCCTGTTTCATATTTTAAAAAGGTATTCATCTCAAATCAATTTTCATGAACACCAGGTTCCCTCAAGTGTGTGATAACTTGCCCCGTTATATTTCAAGTGTTTTGAACAGTCTAGATTTGTGTTAAAATGCTGTTTTGTGTCTTTCCTGTGTAGATGTTTGATGTGTGATTTTGCGTTTTGGTGTGTTATAAGACAGCGCTGGATCTCTCCCTCCCTCTTTTTCTCTCGTGTCCTGCGCTGCGCTCACACTCACGCAGAGCGTCTCACTTCTCCAGATCTTCATGACATCCAGCTCATCCCGTCTTTTGTGCACAGAGGAAAGACTTTAAAAGCGAGGAAACGATATCAGGGTGTGTTCGAGGATCTCAGGCAGCTTTTCTCGTCCATCGGTGGAGTTTTTCCTTTGCGCGTCCACATGTGGAGAGACGCTGATGGTGATGCGCTTCTGGAGAGCTGATGCTGATGCTGATGCTGAAGCGGGGCTGTGAGTGAGCCAACATCAGCAGAAAAGAAGTTAAGTGAGAGAAGAATACAAGAGGAAAAAAAGAGAAGCTGTTGGGGCCCGAGCCAGAAGTTCATTAACAAAACCAATCGGACTTTTTTTTTTCTCATCTGTAGAGGTGCCTCACCAACCTTCAAAATTTCGCCCAAAAGCAGACAGGAGGATCGGCCGGTGCTGACGCGACTCGTCGGCAGGAAGCGGCTGATCGCGGCTGGGGTGCTCGGTGTGGTCATGGTCCTGGTGCTGGTGATCCTGATCCCGGTTTTGGTGAGCTCTGCCGGGACATCCGCCGCGCACTACGAGATGCTCGGCACCTGCAGGATGGTTTGCGATCCTTACGGTACCAAATCCCCGACTAGCACGGTCTCAGCAGACCCGGCCCGGGACAGCAGCCTTATGCAGTCTTTACCAACTTTTATACAAGGTCCGAAAGGTGAACCGGGACGCCCGGGGAAAGTGGGGCCGAGGGGCCCTCCCGGTGAACCTGGACCCCCCGGACCCCCTGGACCACCCGGAGAGAAGGGGGAACCGGGACGACCTGGATTACCCGGGCAGCCGGGACCAAACATGGCAACCGGTGCCATCAGCGCGGCCACCTACAGCACCGTGCCCAAAATCGCCTTTTACGCAGGGCTCAAAAAGCAGCACGAGGGCTACGAGCTGCTGAAGTTTGACGACGTGGTCACGAATCTCGGGAATCATTACGACCCAACCACGGGCAAATTTACCTGCTCCATACCGGGAATATACTTCTTTACGTACCATGTGCTCATGAGAGGAGGAGACGGAACCAGCATGTGGGCTGATCTGTGCAAGAACAACCAGGTGAGTGCGCGCAAACACAAACATACAACTGAAAGCACTAAAATATTCTGCATATGACATAATACATTTAAAGATATTATAATAGTGACCTTTCTTTCTTTCTTTCTTTCTTTCTTTCTTTCTTTCTTTCTTTTTCTCCCTAAAGCTTTATTGATATCAGATCACACATAAAAGTTTGTTTCCAGTCTCAGAAAATTACACGTGAGAACATTGCAGCTCTTCTGGGTGTAAAATATGTGCATTTGAAAACGTCTAAATTCATATGATTATATTTCCATAATTTCTGACCTATATGGATAAAATACTTTTCCAAGGGGCTATCAAACCAAAAAGAAATCAATGATGACAAAGTTATTAATGACTACTTACTTGTTATTATTTATTGATTATTCTTCTTTGTATTATTATTAAATGATGGCAGGATATATTAATAAAAAATATGAATACATTTAAATAGCATCATCATTATTATTATTAGCCTAATTGATATTAAACTTTTTTCATATTCTTATTTTTATACACAATGCATTTTTCCCCCCAGGATGTTTTGCTTGTGGACAAATCCAGGTGCTTTCCAAATAATGCAGCACCTTTTAGTTTTTATTAATTTAATCATGGAGATATAAAATGCAGTTTATATGTATATATATATATATATATATATATATATGTGTATGTGTGTGTGTGTGTGTATATATATAAACTGCATTTGTCTAATCAAATTACAGATAAAATAGTATTAAACTTGAGTTCAAGTAGTAATTTGGATAGGGTTTTCAGGTAGAGCGCTTAAAAATGAATTTTGTGTTAGACGCATTCACAAGGTGAAAATTAATGACTTGAATGAATTCACACCTAAACTGAAAACTTAAATAAACTGTGTTAATAGATGCAACAGCTTGAGTGAGTCAAAGCAATTTTACATGTTTCATGCAAGTCCAGCATCCAGCATGACAAATATTAAGAACATCAAATTAATTATATTTTAAGTCTCATTAAAAGGTAAACTTAGCCAAAACTGCTGGTTAGAGTTCTTTTCTTGCATGAAATGCATCACAATCTCTCTCTCTCTCTCTCTCTCTCTCTCTCTCTCTCTATAAAATATAATATATATATATTTTGAAATACTTAAAACCACCATATAAATTGTTAATAAATACATTATATATATATATATATATATATACATACATACATACATACATACATACATAATTGACATATATATTACATATATATTTACATATATGGTAATAAAATACAAAAGCTGCATTATGCCATTTATATTACTAAAATAAAATCACATATATATGTATAAGACGCAGTAAATAATTTAGTCATAGTTCTTGTCACCATACACATTATATAAAAACATTATATACACATACACAAAAATTATGCATTTATGTAATTCGTACATTGCAATGACGCACAAAAGTTGCATTAACATCACCATACATGCCACTGTTTTATGTCCTGGTTTATCTTAAAGAAACAAATCTGCACTTCTCATTGATACAAAAGGTTTATGGGTGTGGCCAATATGATAATATGAACATATATATTTACATATGTGTTATACATGAAATATTAACTTATATATACAATTGTTACCATAATATGATAACAATTTTAATATATATTTCTTTAGCAAACACTCAATCCTTTTTTGCTGAGTCTCATGAGGGTCTAAAAAGAGCTCCACTACTAATAAATTTATGCCCGAAAAGCATATGCGTTTTCTCCATCTGACAGCTGAAACATCGCACTAAATGTTCCTCTCTTCCCGCAGGTCCGTGCCAGTGCCATCGCCCAGGACGCAGATCAAAACTACGACTACGCCAGCAACAGCGCTGTTCTTCATCTGGAGCCCGGAGACGAAGTCTACATCAAACTAGACGGGGGTAAAGCCCATGGGGGCAACAACAACAAGTACAGCACCTTCTCTGGTTTTATTATATACGCCGATTAGGACATACGCACCTACTCCAGACGGTCTCTCGTCCCCCTCTGCTATTCCTCTTCTTTTTTTTTTTGCATAATTTTCCTTTGGGCCCAGGGCAAGCAGACAGACCTGCTCAAACACCCCTCATCATTAGTCTGTAGATGTGGGTTTGAAGGCAGAACTCTTTGCCCTGCAATCCAAAAATCAAGAAAGAACCAAAAAGAAAAAAAAAGGCCCGGAGAAAGAAGCACTTCATCACAGAAGAAAGATGTACCGAGGAAACGAAGCTACCGAGGAGTTTACTGTGTGTCTTTCTATGTCTGTGGCCATCAAAGAAGTCTGTGAGATGTTTTCTAATATGTAACCTGACATAATCAGCTATATGTGCAATAACGTAAACTACGATATTTGTTATTCAAAAACCATCTCGGTCAGTCAGATGCCTGAATGAGTTGCATATCATGATGCATTAGCCCAAATTCCATCACCTTCCATTAGATATCCAGTGTAACCTGACCAAAATGTTCCTCTTGCATAATGTATATCTGCTAAATCGCTGCAGATATTTATTCCCTGACTGTTTGTGAGTGCTAATTATGAATTAGGGACATAAAACAAAATATACCTGGTGGTAATGGCTTGCCGTGAAATTATATTCCAGAATCGCTAAAGCTTTCAGCGTTTTACTTTTAGTCTGCCGTGTCAAAAGCCCTTTTTTTCGGTGTGCAATGTTAGCCGGCATCTTTTATTGCACACAGACGTACTAGACCGAGAAGGAATATGTTTCTTGTGATATTTAGAGCACTATGCAGAGTATGGGTGTTAATATGTAAATGTGTATCTATCTTCAGAGATTTCCAGAATGTGATTAATAATATTGCATCCTATTTTTAGTGTAAATATGGTAATGGATTTCTTTTTTTGTTGTTGTTTTAATATGAAAGAGCATCAGGTGAGCGTTATGTATCTGTGTCACTCTCATCTCCAGGTTGGGATGGCAGGGAATGTGTGTGATGAATTATTATCCGAGGATTATTTTTCTGTTCCTGTCCTGCTGCTGTAATTCTCATTCACATCTACGACCCTCCAAACACATTTTCCATTAAATGGAAATTTGATCAGATATGTGCGTTTTATGTATCAGTTTCTAAATGCATGTTCATTTGGGAAAACTGTTCTTGTACATGCACTCTCAGAAAAAGGGTACCAAACTGCTTTCGAAATCCTTCAAATCCTTTGCGAATTGTTTCAAACCAGCGATTCAGAACTGCCAAAGTCACGTGATTTTAGTAAACGAGGCTTTGTTACGTCATAACTATTTCTAAGTATTTCAAAATTTCATTGGTTCCCCGCTTGGGGTGATCACTGTGAAGCCATGAACTAGTGTCTATATTGTTTTTACCTAATTTAAGATAAATTTGTAGACATTTTAATGGCACATTTGTATAACAAAAGAAAGAGTTGTAATTATAAGCCTCTTATTGGCCTGATTAACCAAGCTCTCCATAAAACAAACAAAACAAAACAAGCCCCACAAATGAATAACATATTATACAGACACTTCATTTAATAGGTTGCACTTTCAATAAAACATTTGCACTTGGCCTGTAAAAGATGTATTTATTAAGTTTTTAGTTGCATTTACACCATTCCATCATTCCAAAGTCCCTTTCGAGGAAACTCTGTTCACTCGGCGGCCATATTTTCAACGCCTTCGGGTGGCTCAAACAAGACCTAAATGAATTGGCAAATCCTAAAATCTCAAAAACTGCTCGCTGAAGTCACAATTAAATTACATATTTCAAATCAGAAACAAAATCTGAAATGAACTGCCCCATGAATGTTGTTTCGTATGCTTAAACATTTTGAATGCTTTACGTTTAAAAAAAGCTTATTTTTCAGGCTAGACCAGCCAATGCGCATGCGTAGGTTATATTGTGCTTATGACTTCGCATGCACATTGGATGGTCTAGCCTCAGGTTTCTATGGGAACAGGAGCTTCTATTCAGTGATGCAATGACTTTACCAATCAGCAAATGGCTCTTTCATGTAGAAGGCGGGACTATTTCGCCATATTGCGCGTTGCAGTTTCTCCCATTCATAAGTACAGGAGTGAACTGTCTTTATATGTGACTCTGGACCACAAAACCAGTCTTAAGTGTCAGTTTTTCGACGTTGAGATTTATACATCATCTGAAAGCTGAATAAATAAGCTTTCCATTGATGTATTTTTTTTTTTTTGTATTATTTGTTATGATAGGACAATATTTGGCCGAGATACAACTATTTGAAAATCTGGAATCTGAAGGTGTAAAAAAAATGATGTTTTGATATATTTACAGTAGGAAATTTACAAAATATCTTCATGGAACATGATCTTTACTTAATATCCTAATGATTTTTGGCATAAAAGAAAAATCAATAATTTTGACCCATACAATGTATTTTTGGCTATTGCTACAAATATACCCAGCGACTTAAGACTGGTTTTGTGGTCCAGGGTCACATATTTCTATAGTCTTTGGAATAACCAGCATGTGGTGTTTTGAGCGTGTCAGAAAAGTGATTCATTTGGCGAAGCAATTGGTTCAAAGTTTCTCCCATCACTACCAAGTCGTCACTGGGATGGTAACCTTTCTAAAAGTTACTAATACATTCTTTTAAAGTACCAATTTGTACCTTTAAACTGATAGTTCACACAAAAATGAAAATTCTGTCAACAATTACTCACGCTCATGTCGTTCCAAACCCGTAAGACCTTCGTTCATCTTCAGAACACAAATTAAGATATTTTAAATGAAATCTGAGAGCTTTCTGATCCTGCATAGACAGCAATGTAACTACCAAGGTCAAGGCCCAGAAAGGTAGTGAGGACATTGCTAAAATAGTGCATGTGACATCAATGCTTCAACCTTATTTTTACGAAGCTATGGGAATACTTTTTGCCCAAAGAAAACAAAAATAATTTTATTCAACAATTTCTGTTTTACTTTATTCAACATTTTTCTATTTTAACGATGTCCTTACGACCTTTCTGGACCTTGAACATTTCAGTTGCATTGCTGTCTATGCAGGGTCAACGAAAATATCTTAATTTGTGTTCTTATGGGTTTGGAGCGACATGAGGGTGAGTAATTAATGACAGAATTTTCATTTTTGGGTGAACTATCCATTTAAGATACTAATATGTAACATTTAGGGGTAAATAAGGCACAAAGATGTTCCTTTTAGTTTTGTGCCTTAGGATACATCCCCAGTGATAGATTTGTACCATTTTTTTCTGATGAATGTGTGATCAATGTTAGTTAGGCCTTCCTTCTGGTTCACATGCTGTTCCTGTTTTGGCCCTCAGCTTGTGGTGCGTTTACGGATACGCAACCCATTTTACTTCTCCATCCGGATATTTATCCAGAGGGACTGTGTGGCCTAGGTTTGAAACAACATGAGTTATTTACAAAAAAAATTAGACAAGTTTAATTTCATCGACAATTTCAGTGCCACACTCTTAAAAAATAAAGGTTCTTGTTTCCATTCCATCAAAGGTTCTTTATACTGGAAAAAAAATCTTTAGATTTTTAAATGTTTTTCACACTAAGAACTGATAATTGAAAGGTTCTTTGGGGATCTAAAAATGGTTCTTCTATGGCATTTCATACATCATACAATGTATGAAAGTTTCATAGCAGGACTGAGTGAATGTCCAAACAGCATTGGAGTTTGGGGTGAATGTCACTGCCGGACCAGAGACCAGAGCTTATAAACGGTTCCTGTATGCTAGTAAATGTTTTTACCTTCTATCAAACTCAAATGGAAGATGTTTGTTTCTCCAAGTCTGGTGAGTCTGGCTTTATATGGTCCTTCTTAGATTAAAATTTTGATGGTGGATGGTGAAGGTCAGATGGAGGACTCGCTCACACTCCAGATGGAGGTCTGGCCTCTGCAGCTGTGAATGAACCAAAATGAATCACTCCAGATGAATTCAGTCGTTTAATAATGTCAAAGAGATACTGGACGCATCTCAGTAATAGAGATGGATGTTTGGTGGAGTATACGTATACGCTGTCTCAAAGTTGACATAAAACAATTGCATACATTTCCCTTCATGCATTAAGTTTTATAGGGAATGTGTGTGTGACCGGGCCAATCAGCGAGGGGTCAAACAGGAGTCAAAGCTCTGTGTAAAACATTCACCAACCATAAAGATCCCTGACATAAAGGCAGCCTTTTATAATGAGCTCACACTCTTTCTGCCTCTTTCCTTTTTCCCTTCTTATACACTCCAAATCAAAAGAAAAAAATAATTCAAAGCCATTAAAAAATTTTATAGTTTCAAATATACATTGTGAAAATTCTTAGGACTATTTTTAAGTCTATTGTTTAAGTCGGAAGGACCATTTTTAAGTCCATGTTTAGGACCATAAATTTTCCTTTTTTCATTTCAAACTATTAAATTTTCCCCAAAATTTTCTATAATAAGACGTGTATATATATATGGTACGTGTGTATATATATATATATATATATATATATATATTTATACTTATATACTTCTTTTTTTCATGACAAATAAGCCCTTCTTTTTTCCTCAAATATGAAGAGTCTATTTTTAGGACTTTTTTTTTCTTCTTCCGTTTTTCTTCAAATATTCTGTAATGAGATTTTGTTGACACTTTTTAATGACATAAGCACTAAAATTCCCAATTTTTTCTGTAATTAAAAAAAAAGATGGCCCTAAAAATATGCTTAATTTTTTAAAGACCTTCAGTTTTTCTCCAAATATTCCGTAATGTGAAAAAAAAATCTTAACGTTCTTTATTTAAAAAAAAAAAAAGATTGCATTACAGTTTTTTTTACTGTAATATTGTAAAAATGAACATAATTTTAGGAATAATAATCTAATGATAATTATAATTGATCATAATAATAATTTAGTATTTCATCAAAACTCAAAAATAAATTGTCTAGAAAAATCCAGGGAAGACATTCGTAACTGTTATGAAAATTGTTGCAATCACGTTAAACATTTTTTTTAATGTGACTATGATGTATTGTAAATAAATGACATGTAATAGTATATTACATTTCCATACTCTAGTTTTTTCTCTGTTTATAAAGAGAGGATTTATTATAACCTTATTTCACAAATCATCCACAAATATTTACAGATCTGATCAATAAAGACATTCAGAAATAAGTAATCCGCTTGTATCATCTCTTGTGTGCGCTCAGCTTCAGAGGTCACAGAGTAACATGTTGTGAATGTCGATCCAGGGCTCAGAGGATTTGTACAGGGTCAGTTCCTCATCCAACTGCAGACCAAGGCCATGAGCCACACCATTTTTCCCTCTTTATGTGACTAAACAAAATCTTTTCTGCGCCCCTGAACGGATGTCATTCATCACCAGGAACCCTGTCCAAGAAGCCACCTGTTCAATGCTTTCACAGGGCGACCGCGACGGACACATCACTCAACATCAGTCACCTTTCACCCAGGATACTGTCCTCAGGACCGGACGACGTGAACAGATTTCCAAACACATCTCGCTCATCTAATTAGACATGCATAACATGTCAGAAACGTTTATGGTGAATTTGTCTCTCTGCATGAAAAGATGTCAGCTGACCACAGCTTTTTAATAATTTGTTTATTATTTCACATTGAACAGGTCTAATAGTCAGAGAAGCAGTGATTGGCTGTTAAGAAGTGGGGGTGTGGTCAATAGCTCAGAATGACTAATTACACTATAATAATAATAATATATTATATTAATAATATTATATCATTTTTATGTCATAAAAATTGATATAAGTATATAAGTAAAATTTTAAATATAATAAATTTAATAAAGTTTAAATATTAAACTTTAAATATAACTACTATTTTATATATATATATATATATATATGTATATATATGTATATATAACTATATACACAAATAAAATATATTTTTATGTTATTTTTATATAATTATTTTATTGTGATACATTTTTTAAGAACGTGGAGTGTGGTCAACAGTTCAGAATGAATTATCACAGTATAATAATATAATAAAAAATAGATATTTTATCGTTACATATTTTTAATTATATATTTTAACATTACTAATATATTTATTGCAAAATATAAAAATCATATAGTTTAAAAAAATAAAACTATAATTTATTTTATATTTACATTTTTAATGTATATATAAATATATATATATATATATAATAAAAAATAGATATTTTAAATAAATTAATATTTTTATTTTATTGTTACATATTTTTAATTATATATTTTAACATTGCTAATATATTTATTGCAAAATATAAAATATAAAAATCATGTAATTAAAAAAAATTATATTTACATTTTTAATGTATGTATATATACATATATGTATACACACACACATACACAAAATGTAAACTATAAATCTTCATAGACTGCAGCCTGGGTAGGAGTTTCTTTTCTAGCACTTATATTGACACAAATCCTCTTACAGGTGGACCAGTGTAAATATGAGCCCTTGATATGAATTTATGGGCCATGTCTGTACAAAACCCCAGTGCACAGTTTATGAGCTAATTATGCAAACACTAAATAAAATTGCACCACTATGAAAGGTCATCCTCTCACTTATGAGTCGGTCGCTCATCATTCGGTGCCCTGCATCAGTTACAGTGAGCTGCTGCCATCACATCTTCATCTGCACGAAGCATCGAGACACAAAAAACAACAGGTTTGACTGGAGGTTTGTTACACACACTCATGGGGCCAAAGCTAAAATTGTTTGACTGGATCTTAAGGAATCTTTAAGCTGTCCTGAGTTTCCCTCGAATGCTTTGTGAGTTTAAATACGCTGCTCCGCTTTGTCCTAGTCACTCTAGTGTGTTGGCCCAGAAAACCTCATCCTACTTCCTTGCGCTCGTATTTTTCTCTTTCTAGGCGTCTGTATGCGAATATGTGTATGAGAGATAAAAATAGTCTTGTCAGAATTTTTTGGAGTAGGAATAAACCATGCCTGATCATAAAGAGGTTGCATCTTTTGATGAGAAACAGACAGAATCTTAAATACAGTTTTAAGCACAACACTGTATATTTTGTAATGAATAAGAAGTCTCAATTGAAATATGACTTATCGTCCAAACACACACACACACACACAGAGTGTTGTACGGGACCCATGGGTGTCATTACTGGGAGAGAAAGAGAGAAAGAGGGTCTCTAGGACAAAATTCAATACAAATTGATAAAAATGCTGAGGGAATACATTGTGTATCATTTATCTAGCAGTGCTAGTAAAAGGAATTGGACGATTGTAGGCCTGCGGACTGGAGGAGGAGAGGCAAAATCAATCTGTATTGTTCATTTCTGAGAGCCGTTATAGCTACAGGACATTCATAATACTGGCATGTTGTGCTACTTATTGGGGATCACAAACAAGAGTCGAGCCAGTATTTCAGTTGAGGTTCACCGAGCTCTAAATCCATCTTCAGATTCTTCCTTATGTCTCGTCTTGAGAGTATCATACGGATAATGTAACATCACATGATATTCAGCTGTAAAAAAAAAAAGAGCTTTTATAGGGATGGTGCACATAAAAATAAAAAAAATTGTCATTTTCTCACACTCATGTATGGCTTCAGAAAACTTGGGAATATTTTTAATGGTGCTTTTTGCATTTCAGTCCTCATTCATTTTTATTATATTCAAAGCTTGAAGAAGGAAAGTCAGTAAATGACTGAATTTCATTTTTTGGTGGACTATCCCTTTAATACAAGATAATCAGTGTCAGACTGCATAAATAATTAGGTCTCTGTGCATTATAATAAGATAAATGGGCTATAATCAGAGTTTTGGGGGGGGGGGGGGGGGGGCAAGTGAGTGAGAAAGTGGAAAGAGAGGAAAAGAGTGGAGGAAGTGTACTGTTCTTCCTGGATCAATGCATGTGTGTGAATATCTACAAGCGGCACATCAGATACACACACATTTGAGCATATCAAGGTCAAAGAGAGAGAAACTATGAGAGTGAGAAGGTTCGAGTAACGTTAAGTAGGTCCCTCATGCAGCAGATATAAAGACTGTTGTCACCGACACAAACACTGTATACTGTACCATCCACACTATATATAGCTGAACACAGAGATAGTCTCGTGCTCACCAAGATTGAACTTTTTTGATCAACGATACAGTAAAAGCAGTAATATTGTGAAATATTTTTACAATTTAAAATAACGGTTTTCTATTTGAATATATTGTAAAATCTAATTTATTTCCTGTGATCAAAGATGAATTTTCAGCATCATTACTCCAGTCTTCAGTGTCACATGATCCTTCAGAAATCATTCTAATATGCTGATTTGCTGCTCAAGAGACATTTCTGATTATTATCAATGTTGAAAACAGTTGTGTTTCTTAATATTTTTTGTGGAACCATGATAAGATTTTTTCCAGGATTCATTGATGAATGGAAAGATCAATAGAACAGCATTTATTTGAATAGAAATCTTTTATACACTAAAAACAAAAAGTGGTGTAGAAACAGTTTTTCTCAGAAATTACTAGTAAACTTCACAAACAATCACAACAAAGTAACACAATGAAATAAATTTTGAATTTAATGAAATTTTGAAGTAGATTTTTTTTTGTAAAACATACTCTAATATTATGTACAATCATGTTTTACAATGTGAGATGGCAAACGTTTTTACAGTCACTTTCGATCTAATAAAAGTAATTTAATAAAATATTTATTTCTTTGTAAAAAATAAAAACTGACCCAAACTTTGAACAGTAGTATATTTATAAAACATTGATATGTTAATATGTTTTGATAAACATCTAAATACTAAAATATACACAGCTATAAACACATGGCTGCACATTAGTTCTACATTACAAATAAAGCTCTACAGACTACAATTAATTATTTAAAATGTTACAAGTGAATTTAAGCATCACATGATTTTCATTTTGAGATTTGCTAAAGATTACAATTAACAATGTCATTAAATACACTTAATACAAATAATTAAATCATTAAATATGAAAAAATAACATTTCTTTCTTTTGTTGACATACTTCCCTATTGAAGCAGGAAGTTTGGCATATGAAATTGCAAATCAACATTTATTTTGTCAATTTTTAGGGGCATACTAGCATACAGATTTACATTTATTTATTTAGCAGACACTTTTATCCAAAACAGCTTACAAATGAGGAACACCAATGGCCTCAAACTTAACAGGCAGGGACTAAAAGCCACAAAACTCCAGTTCTGACCAATTTTGGGTCTTCAAACAGTGAAGTGAGCAGTGAGAAGAATTCCACATTAAACTCTATCCTTTATCTGCAGGGTTTGATTTCCAGACTAGAGAGTGTCTCTGGTGGTGCGTATGAATACCAAACAAGCCAGTGGCTGTGATGGCAGATGACCCTGTCTGAGCTAGATGGACTCTGAGATCTTAAAGCTCTGTTTGGAAAACAGTTTGGGCTGCTGACACTGTTGTCCCTGACAAAGCTCCAAGGAGGATAATTAAAACCCAACACGGAACCATCTCTGACAGCCTAAAATCCTCCCGGACTTTGATGGATCCACAGTGAAAAAACCAATATGTCCAATTACCTTTCCCTGCCCCACCCCCAACATCCCTCAGTCAAACACAGACAGAGAGAGAGTGAAATGAGAGAAATGCAAGTAATTAAATTACGAAGCTTTAAAATGATGAAAATTATTGCGGCAAAATAAATAAAAACAAAACATTACAGTTTATGAATAGATTAGAGCTGCACGATTACTTTTTAATAAGTCGGCTATGTCCATTAAACCTTTAATTAGTACGATCACACCAGAGCATTCAAATCTGTGTTTGCGCTGCAATGATTCAAAGAGAGCAAATGTCATGTATATGTATGAAACAGCTTCACAAACAGTCTTTATTTCGAAAGCCTGTTTCTGCCATGGGATTCAAATAAATAAATAACGTAATTGTGACTTTTTATCTTGCAATTCAGAATTTTCTTTTCAATTCTGAGAAAATAAAAGTAGACTAATTTTGCAATTCCGAGTTCAATTCTCACAATTCTTTTCTTTGTGAAGTAATTGTGACTTTTTTAATCTCACAATTTTCTTTTTCTCACAACTGCAAGTTTATATCTCACAATTCAGTATTTCCAGAATTGCGAGTTTTAACTCACGGTTCTGAGCTTATATCTCACAATTCTGACTTTATATCATAATTGCAAGAAAAAAGTATGCATTGTGAGATAAAAAAGTCACAATTAATTTTTTTATTATTTTTTTTTATCCCATGCAGAAATAAGTTAATATACTTTTCAACACAGTTATTGTTACAAAATTCAAATGATCACACAAGGGGGAAAAAGTTTAGTTTGGATATAAACACTAATGTCTACAATAGCAATCAAAATAGAGTAAATCATCTTTTAAAAATAACTTGATTCCTTGAAGGTGGGGTATGTAATTTTTCAAAAACACTTTAGAAAACTGAGTTGGGGCAGAGTACCAAAACAAACTTGTAGTCAATCAGCAGTAAGGGGCGTGTCTACTCATGATGTGGAGGAGAGAGCATTCAGTGCACAGGACGGACATTAGCCGAGCCAAGCGATAGAAAGATAGAGATGGCGGATAAAAAACAAAAGAGGAAAACGTCTGCGGAACGATAAGGCAAGAAGTAGGACCCGTGTAAATATCGGATCAGATTTCCAGAGCTGGAGAGAACTCAAGGAGCGGAAGATCTGCGGTTGGACGCCGAGGTTGCTTTGTTTCTTCTCGATAGGTGAGTAAAACCGTGCACCGGACGCGGCTCGCCGCAACAGCTAAAGTCTGCCTACATTGGATGCAATAAAGCGACCGCTGAAAATCATTTGAAATTTGTGTCAGCTCGTCATAAATAGAACGCACCAGCAGTTTTCTGTTGGAGATTTGTCACGCCGCACCGCATCCAGTGTAGACAGCATCACTGATTATAATGACTTATACGGTGTAGACACGGTGTAGCATTGGTTTTGCTTTGTTTCACAGAACTAATCGTTGCCTGGGTTGCGTACGTATTTGTGGGGCGGAGCTATCAAAATAGGGGCGAGACCCTTTTGGGGTAGGGGCGTGTTTGTTTTGGTGATTTCAAATATCAACATTGGCTACCAGAAATCGCTTACTCCACCTTTAAGTATAGATTGTATCATTGCATGGTTTCGCCAGTAGGTGGCAACAAGTGACTGTTAAATTTTTTTTTCATTGAATCATCCATTCAAAAGATTCTGTACAAAAACTTTGTTTCATACAGTAATGAAACAAATGAAGTCATTGAATTATTCACTCAATTAAAAAAATGTTCAAATTAATTAAATATTTTTAAATAGACTGCAGGAATTAATCTAGCTAACAGGGAACGTTCTCGGAACGTTCTGGAAAGGTTCTCTCAAAGCTATTAAACAAACATTCTTCAACAATGTTCATTCAAAGTTATTTGGTCTTTAATAACATTCTCAAACAATTACCACAAAAATATTTTACATTTTCCTGAAACATTTTAGTTAGATGTTCGTCTAACTTTAAAAATGTTTTAAAATTATAAGGTTTTCACTAATGTTCACATTACCAAAAAAAAGTGTCTTTTTTAATATTTAAAAAACTATATTTTGAACATTAAGAAATAACGTTTAAATAATAAGAATATTAGCAAAATGTTCATAGAACATATTTGGGAACATTTTAGTAAATTACATGTTATTTTGTTTAGTTGTCATGTTTCAGAATTGTGGAAGAATCATGATCTCTATTTTAAACAAAAAATTGTGATTCTCAATTTTCCCAGAATCAACCCTAGAAGTACTTTATATAATTCCTTATATATTCTACATTTTAACGAGCACATACAATTAAAACCTCAAGGCCAGTAATGGACATGCATAGTGCAAATTTCCCAGAATTCCCTATTGTATCACTGACAGCGCTGTCACAAGCAATGCATGCATTTGGGGAACATGAAGCCATCTGATGCTTCGTAAACAACTGATTGTCTGTGGTGGCAGAGATCAGGACGGCACACGCACATTAACACACACTGGCCCTCTCTTCCCCACCTTGATGTTATCAGTTGTGACAGTGCTGTGGAACTATTTGGATGGGGATGTGATACACAGCTCTCCATGCTTATCAAATCTCCCAGAGAGGAGACTATTAACTCAGAGCAAATTGTGCCATGTAGCTTAAAGGGGCTTGTCTGTTCCAATATCCCTAATATCTCTATTTGTTGTCGGAGTGTAAAGAAGTCTGCTGTGCTCTGTTAGGGTGAGTGATGGAAAAAGCACATTTGTCATGGCTTCTCACCGAGTATTACACACACACTCTCTCTGTCTGTATGTGTCTTGAGAACCTTTGGAAGGTATTTCTGCCACGGAATAAAAAAATAAAAAAGGGAATTGTGACTTTATCTCATCTTATGTTATGTATATATATATATATATATATATATATATATATATATATATATATATATTGGACAATTCTGAAATATAAACCTGCAATTCTGAGAAAAAAGTCAGAATAGTAAGAATAGAATTCTAAACTTCTTTCTCACAATTCTGAGTTTACAGCTCAAAATTCAAAATATATCTCACAATTCTGACTTGTTTTCTCAGAATTCTGAGTTTATATCTCACAATTCTGACTTGTTTCTCAGAATTGCAAGAGAAAAGTTGAAATTGTGAGATAAAAAACTAATAAAGTATTTTTTTGTATCCCCTTGTGGAAATAAGCTTCCAGATCAATCACAGTTTGTAATCATTTGCGCTTGTCTGTTATTGCTCGTATGCGTGTCTAATGAACACATATTCTACATGGCACACTTTCAGATACTGTGAAAATATCAAAACCCCAGAGAAAATTTTCTACTGCACTTTAAAGTGTTACAGTATTTCCAGTTGCTGTGACTTTTTTCTACCTTTGCATGCATTCTCAGCCACCCGTCCTGATAATTGCTATTAGTGTGATTTGTGCACACTTTGTGAGACACTTTGGTTAGAAAGTGTCTAATAAAGACATTTAAGGATTTTAGGGACTTTAGGGCAACATAGGTGTGCACATTATTTTCCCATTAATTATTGTGCAAATGGAACCGAAATTAGCTCCTTATAGCGTCATTGCAAAAACTCTCACAACCTCTTATTGGTTTTGAAAAGAAAAAGCCCTTTTCCAGATTGCTTATTGAACACCTGTAGTAACTCATAACTTAACCGGTTACCTTTTTTCTCTTTCCAGCATTAGTAGTCTTGTATTTAATCTTCACACTTTTCCTGCATGGGTTTTGCACTGCATTTGAAGGAAGCAGTGTGGAATAGATACAAACATGGACAAAAATGATAAACTTGTGATATAATCAAAAAACATAAACTTGCAAAGTATTCATAGAAGTCTAAGAACAATATATCCAGATTCAGTGGAAATCTGCTTCTGTTATATTTGATAAATTCCCCCAAAATAAAGACATTTGCCTAATTAGTTTTTGTTTATGAGTAAACTGACTAGCAATATTTAATGTTGGCCACTTAGTCAAAAATATCTCATAAAGTTTGATGAGATATGAACTGAATGAATTTTGATTCATTTCAAATCAAACATGATCGAATGTGATGTTAGATTTAATAATGAATTGTGTTTTTTGATCATAAACACAAGTGTTTGCAAATCTTATAGATTTTGATTTATTTTATTTTATTATTATTTATTTATTATAAACTAAGCATACTGACCATTTAAGCAATATCACCAGTGTTGTTATTGTTAACTAAAACTAAAAAAAACATTAGTTTAATTAACTGAAATAAAATATAACAATGACAAACTTAAAAATAAAAAAAATAGTTTAGAATTTAGTTAGAAAGGCTGCTAAAACTGAAATAAAAATACATTAAAGCTAAATAGAATATGAATAAAAAATGACAAAGACACATAAGAAAGTACTTAAAAATTAAAATGAACTAAAATATATAAAAGCTATTTCAAAATATTAATAAATACCATAATAGTATATAAATAATGGTACAGTAACACTGAATATCACACAGGCAAGAGTTTTGTATTAATGCACAATAATATTTTGATGCTGATATTCAGACCAACAGCACAGTTACAAGTTTGATATCACTTTTATACATCAGTTAATATTAAGTAATTTCAGATTCAATATTGCAAGTTACTCTTACTTCGATAATAGTTCCAAATGAAGCTAAAGAAGGATATGAAATATCTCACTCATTTCTCTATGTAACATAACACTCTTTTCTTACGTTTTAACAGCATGAGCAGGGTTGAAAAAGAAGTCAAAAAGTCAAAGAGCATTTATTCTTCCCGGCAGTGACAAGCAAATCAAACTAATGGGGAACATCTCACCCGATGCCAGACAGAGTTCAGCCATCTGAATTTTTAAAGCACACGTGTGTTGCAGACAGACAGACAGGTGTGTGAATGCGTCTAGACTAAAAACACAGATCACAGGCCCTGAGACATCGATGTCCTGGTGGCTTTCTCGTTCCATGACTCGTCGCTTTGAGACAAGACATGTCAAATCACAGCCTCTCCATCACAAGCGCTCGTAGCGTATGTCCATCACGATGGATGTGGGGTCAAACAGGAAACGAGCTGGCACCACCGACTAAAAACCAGTGCACAAGGCAGTCTTGGGAATAAAGTGAACTTTGGACAGGCTAGACAAGCCAATCAGGGGCCACACAACCCTAATGGGCTCCTGTTCCTATAGTCACCGTGACAACACAGAGCCTGACACATTTACAATGACATGATGCTTCAGTTCGGTCTTCTCTGACAGAAAAGAAGTGACAGAGAGGAAGAGACTCTCGTTGTTCCATCTCTCTTGCTTATGAGTGGAGCTAGTTGCAACTGTGTCATGCTTTAACACAACCAAATCACCCAATTGAGCCAATCATCAGAGTCTAAAATATTCTGGAGCCAGAGGAAATGACATCATGTCAACATAAGAACATGCACAGAGCTGTGGCATCAAAGGCAGAAGACAGAGAAAAACACTTGTGAGAGCCTTTCAAAAACAGGCACGGGTAAAACGCCTGCTATAATTTTATGAAATATTAGTGATATATTTTGCAAAACATTTTATTTTGTTAGGATATACAGTGTTTGCTGGTTAGAAGCAGTGCTCCTCACTGCTGAATCTTCAGTGCCACGGCAAAAGATTTCTTATTTTACCCGAGTTGTGAATGTGAGTTTGCAGTCTGTAATGTGATGTAGGGCTAATAGAAGACTGTGTACCACGAAAAAAAAAAAAAAAAAATCGCAAGAAACGTCTTTCTGTTGAGTTGTCCTACCTGGCTGCATGTGTAGACTAAACGTCATAAAACGCGAAGACATGTTCCGAACAAGTGAATCAATATACGGCGCGACTAAATGACTCAATTATTCAAGAACAAATGACTCGTATGAGCCGAGTCTTTTTAGTGAATCAATATACAGCGCAGCCAAATGACTCAGCTATTCCTGAATAAATGACTCTTATAAGCTGGTTCTTTTTAGTGAATTAAAAGTATACAGCACGAACAGTGTAGTTCAATTCGCGAAACGACTTACGTTTATATGCCGATTCTATTTAGTGTATCAAAAACATACAGTATGACCAGTGTAATCTGATTCTGCAACAAATGACTCTTATGAACCGATTATTATTATTTATTTTTTACTGTAGTTGGAATCCCGCAACGTGAATTATTCGAAAATCTGAGTTTTGTTTGTTATTAAAAAAAATCAAGCATAGGCTATTGTACAAACAACAGGACATAGGCTCAAAGGTATACGCCTCAAAGGTATATTCACAGAAAAATAAAAATTACAGAAAAAAAGGTCTGCATCTTAAATAAAAAAAAAAATATAGATATAAATACAGTACTAAATTATCAGCTTCCATTATGAAACATTTGATCACATCAAAAATTGGAGACCAGTTTTGGAGATAATGAACTGAATCGATCAGACCTTTTACTGAATTGAACAACATTTGACTCACTGAACTGAATATTATGAACACCATGTAATGACACAGACATATTTTTGTGTCAGTAGTGTAGACCTACTGTTACAGAATATTCAAGCTCTATGTCCAACTCACCATCCAGTAAAATAAAGATACATAAACAGAGCAGAGTTACATAAACAGATGTAAGAGAGTTAAGAACAAAGAAAGAAAGGGACACGAAGAGCGTTTGAGGGCAAATAACATCACCACCACCCCGGTTTTCCTTCATTCTTCACTTATCCATGGAAAGATTGAAGTAAAGTCACTGGCCACAGAAGAAGATAAATCAATTGTGGCATTTCTGGATGGAACGTTTTGCATTTAATTAGCGTGAGACACGCTGGAGAATGTTGAATTATCTGAAGACACGGCTGCGTAGAGCAGCAGTCAGGTTGTCTGTTAAGACCCTCCGCGTTCAGTTATCAGGATGCACTGTCCATTTATCCTGCGTGTTCACTTAATTTCGCTCAACGGCCTCTTGTAAAGGCGCCGGACATCTGATAGCTAATTATTTGGCAGCTAGCTGAAGCTCCCGGATCTCAGCAAAAGCCTTGATTCTGCTAACAAAATCCACTTTCCATCCTAACTGTCTGATAGTATAGCTGAACCGGTTCTGATTAGCATAGGCTCGTCAGTCTGGTAGACAAGGCAACGAGTTAGACAATGAGAATGAAGTAAAGTCTCTTACCTTGTTGTGGGTAGATCGAAAATATCTCTCAAAACTGGCCTGGAACAATATTTGGCACCGAGGATGGATCATTACATGACCCCTCAGGCCTGCGAACAGGGAACAGTATTGACTTTGCGAGTCCCAATGGTCGTGTATCTTTGCTTGCTCTTCTTTGGTGTATAAGAACTATAGAGTTGGATAATAGGGGATCTGAAGCTTCCTGTAAAGGAGGTTTATTGATCGCGACAGCGGTCAGACCCCTATTTGTCCGGCTGGTATTAAACGCTCCAACCTCTCTATATTTAAAGGTTGATAAAAAATACATGGCTGTGGCAGTAATGGTTTATATAACAGAACTCAGACGATTAGGCCATCGTTTTAATGTGTGTGTAGTGTATTTCCCTTAAGACGTATCCTTTGCCCTGTTCATAAAAAGACAGATGTGGTAGCACAGCAAAAGTGGAAATGATTCGGGAACAATTGAGGGAATGATTCAGTGATTCACTGATATCACAGAAAAAGACACTCAGTGTTTGCTACTTACTGGTGCAACCAAAAGAAAGGCTACATCTGAATTGCCTCCTATTTCCTCATATGACATTAAAAATAGGATAATAGTTTCAATATGGCAATTTCTGAGTGTAAAATTTTTCAAAGTAAATTCTATACCATTTTTAGTGTTCATTACTCATGTGTGTATAAAAACGAGTGATTGGATTGTGCACTCATTACTGAAGTGCATTATGGGATTAAATGAGTCTACTAGATAATGTCCACTATGGTTTCAAACACCACTACAAATGGCTGTCCCCTCAAATAAGGGTATAGGCAACCTGATCTCATGAGAAAACTATTTTTTTGCGATTTCATATGAATTTGCATGATTTGATTCATACGGAAACTTATGATTTTTAGAAGAAGCGCAAGCATAAAGGTTCATCAGTGGGGTGTAAATAGATCATACGAAAACATACACATGAGATTGTATGAATTCATAGAATTATTCACCAACTGGCCAAAATGTAAATGAAAGTGTGTTGCAAAAAGGGGGCAATTTTGGACAAAAGAATCAATGAATGAATCAGTGAGTAAACCTTTTTAGTGAATCAAAACATGTCACTGATGAAAATCTCTACCACTTTTGAGAATTTTTTTCACTTGCTGGACATCTTGGTGATGCCTCTGCTCAGTTATTTATAAAGGTAAGTTATGTTTCAGAAACATTTCAAATGAACAATAAAATCTGATAACAGTATGATTTGCTATATCACTATGTATTCCTTGTCTTCTTAATTAACCATACAGTACATGCAGACTGCACACATTTAGCTTTTTTGGCACTTTCACGTGAGACTGTATGGGGAAGCGCACACATGTTAAGCAAAGGGCCTCGACTAGGTCAATAGAAATAAAAAAATTGTGTTTATATTGCCCTATGAGAGCTCTCTCTGTTGTTTAATCTGAAGTGTAGATTCAAACACACACACACTTGTTTGGGATAGCTTTCATGTCTTTAGCTCTTTCTCAGTCTCTTGCTGTGCATCTCTCTCTCTCTCTCTCTCTCTCTCTCTCTCATGAGCGGAACTGCACTGAGGGGGTCAATTGCTCTACAGCCAATTTGTTAGCAGTGCATGCCTGACTGTGCTGGCCCTCACTACATCACAGCTGTTTGGAGCGGTTCACACAGGCCACACACACTTGTCTGAAAGTCACGTATATCGTACACACTCCTGAAGCCTGAAATTCACACGCTCCCGGTCATGAAACAGTCCTGATACCTGCTTACTTTACAACACAAAGAATGAACACAATGATACAATACCTTAAATGGATATTTTATGGCAAGTGCCCAAATTTACAATAAATGTTTTTTTTGTTTTTTTTTTCTTCACGTTTTACTGCACAAATGCAAAATAACTGCGTAAAAAGAAAGAAAGAAAGAGAAAGCAAGCAATCTTCGTCTGATTTGATGTTGGCAGTTTCACCTGATGTTGACTCCAGAGATGTTCTCCAGATCTGAAGATGGTTCCTGGGGAAATGGATTAATTACTTAAACTATAAAAAAGTGTACAAGAGTTATCATGTGTAAGATCTAAATTTATTATCTCTCATTTATGGAAAATTACTGTGTCCTGCTACAGCCTTTTGTAGAATGAATTGGAAAAAACATACCATCTATGAACTGGAAAGAAAATGTAGAATATTCATAATATTCAGTTTCCAGTTACAAAAACTACATTAAGTCTGTATGATATTATGATCACTAGTAGGGTTATTGTATTTAACTAAATCCAAAACCAATAAAAACACTTTTGTTACTAGAAATAAAATAAATGTTAACTGAAATAAAAAAAAATATTAAAAACTTAAACGTATTTTATTGTAGCTATAGTTGCCAAATAAATCTAATTTTCATTTAGTTTAACTTAATAAAAATGATTAAAAACTATAGACACATAAAAAACAAAAATAATAGACTTATTAATAAAAATGGCAAAACACAACAAAACTTTAAAATGAAAATGAAAAATATAAAAACTATTCTAAAGTTGACCAAACTTAAATTTTTAGGCAGCAGAAACACTTACTTTAAGTTGAAACAACTTTTTTTTTTTTCCCACAGTGTATCTCAAGGATACTAAAATAACACTATATCTCTAGATACGGTTCAGGTTCTTCCTTCAGTGTAAATCTATGGGATTTTTCATCCCTTTTATAGTCAGCCATGGTGGAAGTCATAATTCAGTTATTCATAAAGCACCTCTCACCTCAAAAGTTGCATGATTTGAGTTATCATTCATCATTACAGTATAATGTCAGAGGTGTTGCTCTCTTCAGTATCCCATTGGGACATCTGCTCTCAGGCCAAGCAACGGTTCTTGAGACAAGGTGGAGATGAAGACAAACTCAAAATGTAATTTCTGTGGTTCTGTTGCATATGACTATTAATAGAGCAGCAGACTTGAGACAGGACACAGACAGATTAGGGGCTCCGAGCCAGTGGGCATGATGGGTAATGAAACTAGTACAGCACTCATGTTTGTTTGCGTGAATGACGGTCTCTGTTGTGAAGCTTGTGTATTTTTCATGTATCATATGCTGCGGGGATCAATGGGAGTCATTAATACGCTTTGGCGCGCGCACGTACGCACGCTCTATAATCGACAAATGTTTTTCGTTGCATCACTTGACACTATCTTTGCTTTCACTGTTGTGATTTTTATATAAAAACCTGTCTATTCAGTCCCAGACAGACGCGAACCAACAGGAGATTATCTTTGTCTTCCTCTTTTTCCTCCTCTTTATCTTCCTCTATCGTCAGTGCTTCTTCTCCAGCCCTCTGGGCCACAGTGATGAATAAAGATGGCTCATATAAGTTTCAATCACCATGGAAACGCAGCACTCTCAGGGATTTAAGAGAAAGAAGCTGACGCCCAAATCTGTGAGGAATGTTCCGGCACGCTCCAGAGGAGCGCGCGGTACAGCTATGCCTCTCTCTCTCTCTCTCTCTCTCTCTCTCCTCACGACTCGACACCGAAAAACACACTCAGTAACGCTGCCATGCCGCCCAGACGAAGTGTGCACGTGCTCTTGAGTTTTCTGAGGCGACAGAGGGACGGTGGTTTTTAGAAAAAGATGGAAGTGATGTTCTCTCAGGATAACTGCGGCTTTTAACGCAGGTACGGAGGAAGCAGAAAGGCTGGGAATGCTAGTTTCACTTAAATGCACCATAATCTACACTAATACATCACATCCGTTTTAGTCAGTTCCTCTCAGAAAGGGAGTTTACACAAACATTTTCCTTACGCAACTCTAAGGCTACGATTGTTAAGTCATTTCTTATCTGTTTTTTAAATAGCTTAATAAATGGTGTAGTAAAGTAGTAGAATATAAAACCCTTAAACACTAAAAATTTTCAGTTTATAGCAATAAATCTTGACTAATATTAGACAATAAGAGAAAAACCGTTATAAATTGTATTTCCATAGAGATCTTAAAGGTACAGAAGCAAAAAATATCGATTTAATTGTAAGAGTCAAAGAGATGGTGGTAAAAGTCATGAAAAGCTAAATTATATTTATTTTGCTGCTAAAAACTTTACTAATATTTTAAGTGATTAAAAATTACAATTACAGTGCCCTCCACTAATATTGGCACCCTTGGTAAATAGGAGCAAAGGCGGCTGTGAAAATAAATCTGCATTGTTTATCCTTTTGATCTTTCATTCAAAAAATTCACAAAATTCTAACCTATCATTGAAGTAAAACAATTGAAAATGGGGGAAAATCTCATGATGAAATAAATGTTTTTCTCCAATACATGTTGGCCACAATTATTGGCACCCCTAGAAATTCTTATGAGTAAAATATCTCTGAATTATATTCCCATTCATATTCACATTTTTTAGCACACCAGGGTGACTCAGAGCATGAAATTGTCCAGCCATGACTTCCTGTTCCACAGGATTATAAATATGAGGAGCACAAAAACAAAAATTCCCTTAAACGACCATCACAAGGAGTAAAACCAAAGAATATAGTTCTGATGTGCAGAACAAGATTGTTGAGCTTCACAAAATAGAGAGTGGCTGTAAGAAAAGAGCTAAAGCATTGAAAATCCCCATTTCCAACATCAGGGCAATAATTAAGAATTTCCAATCAACTAAAAATGTTACAAATCTGCCTGGAAGAGGACATGTGTCTATATCGTCCTAATGCACGGTGAGGAGGAGAGTTTGAGTGGCCAAAGAGTCTCCAAGGACCACAGCTGGAGAATTGCAGAGATTAGCTGAGTCTTGGGGTCAGAAACCTTAAAAAAAAAAAAAAATCAAACAGCCCCTACATCACCACATGTTGTTTGGGAGGGTTTCAAGAAAAATTATCCTCGCTCATCCAAAAACAAACTCCAACATATTCAGTTGTCAGACATGACTGGAACTTCAAATGGCACTGGCTTCTATGGTCAGATGAAACAAAAAAATAGCTTTTTGGCAGCAAACCCACCAGATAGGTTTAGTACAAACAAGGATAAAAAGTACCCCATGCCCACGGTTAAATATACTGCTAGATCTTTAATGTTGTGGGCCTATTTTTCTGCTGGAGGTCCTGGACGTCTTGTTCAGATGCATGGCATCATGGATTCTATCAAATACCAACAGATAAAAAGTCTAAACCTGACTGCCTCTGTATTAAATCTTATAATGGGCAGTGGTTGGATCTTCCATCAGGACAACAATCCAAAACAAACATCAAAATCAACACAAAAATGTGTCACTGAGCACAAAATGAAGCTTTTGCCATGGTCGTCCTAGTCCTCTGGCCTAAACCCTATAGAAAATGAGTGGAAACTGAACTGAAGAAGAAGCACCGTCATGGAGCTGGGAATCTAAAGGGTCTGGAGTGATTCTGGATGAAGGAATGGTCTCTGATCTCTTATCAGGTTTTCTCCAAAATCATCAGGCATTATAGGAGAAAACTCAGAACTGTTATCATGGGAAAAGGATGTTGCAATAATTGGGTGCCAATAATTGTGGCCAACATGAACTAGAGAAAGCATTTATTTCACAGTGATATTTTCCCCCCACATTCAATTGTTTACTTCAATGATAGGTTAGAATTTTGTGAATTTTTTGAATGAAAGATCAAAAGGATAAACGATGCAGATTTATTTTCACAGCCACCTTTGCTCATATTTACCAAGGGTGCCAATATTAGTGGAGGGCACTGTATATAATAAGTTATTATATAATAATAAATTATATATAATTAATTAGGCTATTACTATATTAAATAATATATGAGAAATAATATGTATGTGAGGTCTAGGCACATTCTATATGTTTACATAGCTACAGTAACACAAAGTGTTAATTTTTAAGGGTCAAAGAGAGGGTTAAAATAGTCAAAATAAAAATAAATTATATAAAAAATGAAACAAAATTATGTTTATTTCTGGTGAAAAAAGAGTTGGGAAAAGGCAGGATCATAATAAGGCAAATTACATTTATTTTTACTGCAAAAAACCTTGACCAACATGTTAAATGATTTTATAATACATTATACATTATAATTATTATTATATAATGCATAATAAAATATATAAACATATGAAATATTATATTAAATATAACAAATTAGATATAATAATGATATATATTTGATTACTATGATAGTATATATTATATTATTAATAATATGTGTGATTATTTTAAAGTCTTTAAATTGGAGATTAGTGGACTATAAGAGGAATAACATGAGTGTCTCTAGTTAGAAAATGCATGTGATTATCAATATCATTAATCAGAGCTTTCTCTCTGTCCTGTGTGTGTGTGTGTGTTTGAATTATCTGGTTGATTAGCTCCTTGCACTTCTAATCAAGTCATCAAGACTCTATAATGCTCCTCAAAAAATTCAGTGCTGAATTGAGCATTTGTAATCAATATGTATATGAGAGCGAAAAGAAAAAGTAGGGAATTTTGTGTGTGCGCACGTTTGTGACAAAGAGGCAGCAGGGAAGACAGAATGTGCACAGGTGAACAGAAAAAACTGTCATAAAATATCCTGTTTGTTTTGCCTCACCAAAAAACCCCCAAAAAAAACAGAAGGAAACAGTAAACTTCCATCCAGTCTGCAGATCAGTAAGTCCTTCTCTCTGCACACGTCAGTAGATTTATTGTCTGCTGAAAGCAGGAATTCTCAATCTCTTCTCAGCCTGGAGTCTTTGGTCTCATCTCCCCTCATCTCACTCTGAGCCTCTGCAGCAGATCCACGGCTTCATACGCCGTCTGAGAGATATTCCTGGAGAATCAGACTACCTGTTGTTCTATCCTTCCTTTATTAAATAATACTTTATAGAGTTGGAAAACCCCCTCGGTGTGTGATAAGGAACAGATCTCTACAAACTTTGAGTCAAATATTTGGCCACTGAAACCCCATGAGACAAAAATTGTGTTTGGGAAGTTATACAGTAGAATACTCTTGAGCATTGTAAAAATAAAGATTCATTAGATAGTTTGAGATGTGCACCACACACACACAATATTTGGAGGCAAGTGACTGTTTTTTATGAATGAGTCAATGAGTCATTCATTCAAATGAATCGTTCAAAAATGCTGATTCATTCAAGAAATAAATGGGACTGTCTTAAATGAGTCACTGAATCATTCACCTCAGTGTTTTGTTTAACCTAGTGCTGTCGCGATTAATCGCATTCAAAATAAACGTTTGTGTTTGCATAATATATATGTGTACTGTGTACATTTATATGTATATAAACACACATACATGTGTGTATTTATATATATTTATATATAATATAAATCATGTATGTGTGTGTATTTATGTATACATACAAATATATACAGTACACAAACATATCATGTAAACAAACTTTTATTTGGATGCGATTAATCGCGATTAATCAATTTGACAGTACAAGTTTAAATAATACAAAATATAAGTAGATTTTTTTATTATATAGAAGAACACCTGCCAATCGTCTCATATTCTGATGTAAAACATTTAAAAATAAAACAAATGCTTTACATTTAAAGCCCTTTTGTATGACACTCTTAACAGAACTAAATCTATTAAATAATGAGTATTTGGCATCCATAAGTCACGAGGACACTCATAGCATACAAATGACACTGCTTTCTGAGAATGAACCAGATTAAACGACTGTCATGATTTCACATTCACAAAAAAATTCACATTTAAAGTTTGTGAATCCTTGGGTAAACAAATAAAACAAAACAGCATGCCATGCTCGTCTGCTCAAATCTTTTAAACCCCTCCCGTTCTCAACCAGCCGTCTCATCCAGAACAGGTTTAACTACACCTGCCTTCACTTCCTTATTTGTGCCCTTAGTTTTGCGCTGATAATCTGTGAGCTATGAGAAAGATTCAAGCTCGTAGTCAGAGTGCAGATGTGCAGTTCACTCTTAAGAGCGAGAGAAGGAGGTGTGCATCCTAAAATACATCAGGTACGTATACTGCAAATCAAACTTGTATACACTAAAAATGGTTTGATATAACTGCATCAATCAAAACCTCTGTGATGCGTATATTATGTTTGTATCTATTTCAGAGCTTGTTCTTTTTAATGATTTGCAAACCTGTGAAATCATCGCTCATTTAACTCAGAGCTGATCATGGGGGCTTCACAGAGCAAGGATAAGATGCAGTGCAACAGATACCTGAACGGAAAAGGTCCTCCGCCGCCGACTGAGACAGGTGAGCCTCTGAGTGCTTTCTGTCGAGCACATCATTGGTCAATCTGACATACACTAGGTATATGACACTGAAAGACTAATGGAACACAAAAATATGCTTCCACTTTTAAGAATGCATGAATGTTATTGCATTAGATAATGAAATATGAAACCATATGGCTTTCATTTTACAAAAAAAAAAAACACAATTTTCAGTCAAATTCTAGCTTGCTTTTTTCTAATAAATCTGTCATTGTATATTATGAATTATTGTTGACTCCTTGACAAATTGCTTTTGTTCCTCTTTTGTAAGCCGCTTTGGATAGAAGCTTCAAAAAATGTTTGGAGACTTTGTGGTTGTCAGACATTAGTGGAACATGTTTATACAGTAATAAACTATACCTGGTTACACTGCTAGAACCGTTGTGTGAGTTTGAAGACTGACATCATTCATTTACAATCACCTATATGGACCTGTTAGTTAAAAATAATCAATAATTAGCTCAGGAATGTAAAGTTAGCCCTTATTTAGCGTCTGTTTTATTTTATGGTTGTTCAAACAGAAGGTCAAGGATCAAACAACCACAAAAAGAATAGCGTGATAAAACAAGGAAACCAGCCAGACGGAGGGCAGATTAATTGGAATATCGAGAGACGGAGTTTGCCGGGACATTCTGACTGTGACACCATTCAAATCATTTTTCATTTTGATGATGGAATCCAGTCGGTGAGCTTATGATATGCTTTTTACTGTATCACTTCGACAATGTTTTAGTATCAAGGTGAATAGACACACCTTTTCAGTGCATCACTGACAACTCTAAAACATCTCAGTTATCCGTCTTTCTGCTCTGTGGAATGCTGTCTGGCCTGTTTCTCATTCACTTCCACGGGGCAAATGGAGACACTGACAGATGTGTGCTGATAACTACTGAAATCCCCTGTCATGATAGGCACTAATGCCTGAAGTGTTTATAAAGCGCTTTGTTTGAGCTTTCAGTGTCCATCAGTTGTTGTTGTTTTTTTTTGTTGTTTTTTTTAAATCAGAGCTGTTTTCATGTGAATGTATAGTGAGAGCTTTACTATAGTCCCAAAGTTTTACTTTTGTTTTAGGCATGTAAATAAATGATTATAAATAATAAATAAATATGTTCTTATATCATTTGTAATTTATATTTTATTTTATATATAATTTATATAGAATGTTATGTTTTCTAAATCATTAATTTAAATTTAAAATAAATAATTGCTCATTATATATATATATATATATATATATATATATATATATATATATACATATACACACACACACACACACACACACACACACACACAACAAATCACAACAAATATACACATTTTGTGCTTATGTTTGTATGAAAATAGTTTTATAACTTAATTTAAGCATGCAAGTGATCAGCTTAAGTAACTCGCCCTGCAGGACAAGCATCCTCACCCAGGACACAGCTACAAGGGCACTGAATTTGTGGCCTACCTGCCTCAGAACACCACAGGGACCAAGATCCTCCGGCTACTGGAGCAGGCCTTCGAACACAAGCTGTTGTTCACTGTGGCGGCCAATAGCAGCGGTGAATACTGCGTGATGCCTGCAGATATACCACTGAAGACTCTGGACAGTGGGGGACCTGGAAGGTATATAATAATTATATTTATAAATATGAAATGAATTCCAAATAATAGATCAGTGTTCACCACAGTTCCTCTTCGTTGCTGATTTCAAATATAAAAAAATTGTCATTTTACTAAACAACAACAAAAATATCTGGAGAAGATATACTTTGTATTCATTTGCACTGTATTTTTTCATTATTTAAATATTTTAAAATTAAAATTCCCGTTTTAATAAAAAAAAAAGCAAAATTTTTAAATGAAAATTAATTTATTTTAAAACTGTATTCAGGTTTGTTTTTATTTCTTACTTCCTTAGAATAAAATATTCTATTATTTTATTCTAAATGAATTTGATGACTTTGTCTTTAATTGTAATGAAAAATGAAACAATAATAATATAAATAATAAATATATAATATGCTAAAAAGTATTTTAAAAATTCAATTCAATTCATATGCTCTAGCAAACATTTTTTTTTTTTTTTTTTACAAAAGTTAATTTTGTATTTTATTAAGAATAATAAATCAGTAATACAATGTAATTTCATAAATGTTTTAAAAATGATGTTTAACATTTACTTTTTAAAAATATTTTTATCTCTCAAATTTTCTGGGGCCTCCTGGGGGTCCTTAGACTCTGTTTCAGCTAAGTGTACATTTTAATGTTGAGGTTAAACAATAATCCAGTAATTTTCTCTGTCCTATTGTATCAGCTTGGGCTATCCAGATCCAACGTATTTGAAATCAGTGAGGAAAAGTCTCAAGGTAAAAGGGATCAATTGAGAGAGAATGGACTACTATTACTACAACTGTTGATTCCAAACCTCAACATGACCCTGCATGATCAAGATATGAACATGGATGTGGCATGATTACATGGAGTTTGACGTGTCCAAATCTACAGAACATGGTCAAGGCTGATCAATTTGAGAATGAGGACCTTTATATGCTGAAAACCGAGTTGCAACGATGCACATGGCGACTTGTGAGATGTAGTGTATTTTCTATTAAAAAGATGAAGGATGAAGTGAGACAGTATTGTATACACTGCAAGCCATTGTACAGTATATTTGTTTAAAGTGTTTTAAATAATTTAAAATTAAAAATTTATTTAACCACTTTATGGATTTTTTAAATGATTTTTCTACATCAGTACATTTTCTTATACTCATCTGTGTTTAGTATTATTTATATGTTATTTATTAATATTTTGAGCTAGCTGCTATTTTCTATTCCCAGTTTCATTTTTATTTTAGTTTGTCATTTTTAATTTTTAATCAAAATGGTTTTTAATTGTTTTATATTAATTTTAGTTAACAAAAACATTACTTATTCTTATTCTTTAAATTAATATGACTCAAATATTGATTATAGGTTATTATAAATGAAGAAAATAAAGAGGAATTCAACATTAAAGGCAGCGAGCATCACATAGTACTCTTCTCCACCTGCTCAGTCCGCACCGCCTGCCAGGTGAAGTCAACACATCCTCTGCAATATTTCCTCCGTGCCTGAAATCTGTCTGCACATTGCCGAGTGTGAACTTTCCCAGGCTGACGGTGGCCCTCTGTTCTCCTCAAACTGAATTACACACCAGGCTTCATACTCACAATAAAGAGTAATCGGATTGGCAGGCCCCATTAGAGAGGGCTCCGTCATCTCCAGGGGCGTTCTTAAACCACTTTCTTGTGGACGCTCCGCCAGGAGTCATCCGTCCCGACTGTCAGCCTCCACCACGACTCTGACAGCTATCAAATCTGTTCCTGCCCCATCCTCCTTCAATCTGCGCGGCTCTCCGCTCCTCCGTCACAGCTCCCTCTCTCACCGTTCATGACCTGGAGGAGCCGAGCTCTGTCTGGATGTTACACAAACCTGCCTATGACTACCTACCCTATTTTTAAAATTATTTAAACCTGCAGTCCGCAACTTTTTTTGGTTAAAAATGATCCGAAATCAATTTTTGAGCAAGTATGCAACCAGCCAGTGTTAAAAACCAGCTCCTTACCTTAGCCCGATTCACAACAGTAAGCTTATAACAATGTTTTCTAATTTGGTATGAATTCGTGGGAAATTCAAGCATGCCATCAAGTTATCCCAGCTAGTAGGCTATACTGCATGGTGAGAATCTTGCAGGTGGCGGATCGTTTATAGTCCTTTTTCACGGCAACTGGAATACTTAAAACTCATTTTGATGGTGCATTGTAATCCAGAAAGAATTATGTGTTTATGAAACACATGTAAGTGACTGAAATTAGATTATATTCCAGTTTTAAATGTGCATCTGACTACAGATAGCCTACGTGGGATTACACAAGTTTTGTATTTTAAAGTAAACAAGTTCTAAGGAAGAATAATTTGTGGTAAAATAAATTCTTTAAATGAAATTCAAATGGTATGACAATTAGAGATTAGAATGTACAGAAATTGAAATCTACATGTAATGCTAATACACACTAAATACACGCAGTAGTCACGCAATGCTGATGTTGTTAACATTAACAATTTGAGAACAACGTATAACAATAATTATAATTTGCACAGTTTGATGTGATATGAACTAAGCGATCATTAGATTTAATCACAATTGGTAGCACGTTTCATTGTTATGCTTTTTTCTTCAGTTGGTCAGAACAAAAGTGGCAGACTTGTTACTTTCTTGTTCAGATGACAATATCCGGGGGAAATTCTTATTTGGGTTGTCATTCCAACACATAGGCTAGAATCTGTGATTCTGAAGTACAGTATCCACACCGGTGCGGTGACTGAAAGCCGCACATCAAAACATTACATTCATCCGCACTGAGAAGCAGTGTCGATGCACAACTGAACCCACGTAAAGAAAATAATTACACAAATAACTGCAATTGCAGGTTTCAAACAGAGATGGCAAAAAAGAGGCAAAACTTACGGACTGCAGCTTTAACACTTACTACTTACTAACTTTAATTATGATTTAAAAACTTTCTTATTTCTTTATTTAAGAACGAGCATGACCATTTGTAAACTACACGTGCATGCTTTGTATCATCCGCTTCGTTGTTTTTTTAGGAAAACAGCTCATATTACTTTGTATTGTCGCAATAATAAACACCCTGGTTTCTAGCACAAATAGTTTTACCATGGTACTTATTTATAATGTTTATTGTATGGTATTTACTGTAGGTTACTCTTATTCTTCTTTTTTACAGTCAGCTGTATAGTTAGTCAATTTACTTGTCCACCTTTTTCCAACGCCCAATGGTGCTTTGAATGAGGTAATAAGCTTTTTCAAAAACTGGATATGAGTTGACATAATTCTCATTAAAAGTGTAAAAGCATTACAAAAAATACTTTCAACACACAATAACCTCAAAAGCTTGATTATTTCCACAGGAATATTAAATAATAGATGTCTGTCTATATTATGTCTGTATTGTGCGTTTCCTTCTTCAAAAATGTTAACTGACTGAAATGAGAAATCTGGTTATGCCATTTCACATTAAATTACCAAATGTTACATTATTCCCCTAACACTTGAAAATAGAACAGAAAGGAAAGTGTACAAGTCACTTACGGATAAAGATTATTTGCAGCACTAATTAATGATTTAAAATGATTTGTTTCAGTCTTTTTGAGCAGAACTTCCCCAAACCGGAAGTGCCTGACATAAATTAAAATGCAGTAAACTTGTTAGAAAAATGGGCAGCTAATGAATCTGAAGTCTCACACATTCACAGAAATAGCTTACTTCTGCGTTGCAAAATAAGCTGGGTATGTGAAATTGAGGCAAGTTGAATCATCAGTGACTCCTTCCTTTCCTCCTCGTTAAGCAATACAAAGTTCAGAAATCGTTGGCGTTCTCCTCACGAGGAAAGTGTTTGTGGTGTTTTGTCGTGTCTTCCCCACTGGGGGGCTGAGTGTTGGTTTGTGCGCCAGTTGCTTGTGATGAATGAGCTGAGGGTGTGTTTTCATTAGGCTGTTTAATTTGGAGCACAATTAGACTTCATCCTCTTTTAGAAGACAAAGCAGATTCTAAAGTTGTTAATTAAAAGGCCGAGTCACAGACAGTGAAGATGGATGTGAACACAGGGAATCCTCTCCAACATCAACACTGTGCACCAAAGTCAATTCTTCCTTGTCTAACTAGCTGCTCTCCTCTCCTTATCAAAACTAGTTGGTAATCACTACCTAGTTCCACGGTTTGTCTTCTCTGCTCTGATTTGTTTGTTTCATTTACTCTCCTTTCTTCTCTTCTAATGTCTTTTTGACATTTGTTTTATGTTGTGTTGTCATCTCCACTGCTCTTCTCATTTCCTTACTTTACTTTTGTCTTATTTGATTTTGTTTTGTCTTGAATCAGCTCTTTATGTGCTCTCTTCTCATTTTATCTGACCTCTCCGCATCCAAAACTAGTAATCACTATCTAGTTCCTATCGTTTTGTCTCCTGCTCTATACTCTCGTCCTTATCTCTCCTGTTGTTTGCTATCTTATTTTAGTATCTCGTTTCATCTCATCTCAAATTACTGCTCTCTTATTTCTTATTTCTCTTATTTCATCTCCTCTTTGTCTTTTTTCATCTCGGTTCTTTCTCCTCTCCTTTCCTCTCATCTCTTCTCCTGTCTCTTCATCTACTCTCCTTTCTTTTTGTCTCATCTCCTCTCTTTTCCTCTTCTCTTACTTTTGTCTTTTCTCATCTCATCTTCTTCTCATCTACTTTCATTATCTTTTCTCTCATCTCCTTTTTTGTACTCTGCTCTCTTCTCATCATGTCTCATCTCTGATGTTGTCTTGTCTCATCTCCTCTCCTCCTTTCCATCTCCTCTTTTGTCTTTTCTCATCTAATTTCTTTCTGCTTTGTTCTCATCTCCTCTGATCTCCCCATGTCTCTTCATCTACTCTCTTTTCTCATCTCATCTCCTTTTTTTTGTGCTGTTCTCGTCTCAGCTCATTATGTCTCATTGCTGCTGTTGTCTTGTCTCATCTCCTCTGTTCTCTTAATGTTTGTTTTCATCTCCTCTCCTCTTTTATCTGTTCTCTTTCATCTCCTCTCTTCTACTTTTGTCTTTTCTCATCTCTCCCCATTTCTGTAATCTCATCTCATCTCATATTGTGCTCTGTTTTCATCTCCTCTCCTCTCTTTTCTCTACTCTTTCAACTCCTCTCCTCTAATTTATTTTTCTCATCTCATCTCCTCTCCTCTCCTCTCCTCTCCTCTCCTCTCCTCTCCTTTCCTTTCATCTCATCCCCTTTTTTCTCGTCTTGTCTCATCTCCCATTTTTGTGCTCTTTTCTCATCTTGCCTCCTCACTCTGGTCTACTTTTATGTTTTCTCATTTTTTTCTCCTCTCTGTCTCTACTTTGTGCTTTTTCTCATCTCTTCTTCTCATCTTTCCTCATCTTCGCTCTTCTGTTCTCCCCATGTCTCTTTTCATCCTCTCTTCTTTCTTCACGCCTTGTGTCCTTTTCTCTTTTTCTTTGATCTGCTCTCATCTTGTCTCTCCTCATCTGATTTTCTCTTTTCCTTTCATCTCCTCTCTTCTTCATCTTTCCTCATCTCTTATATTCTTCTCTCTTGTCTCATCTCCCGTGCTCCACTCTTGTCTCATTTAATCTCAACTACTTTTTCTGTCCACTCTTACCTCCACACCCAAAGCCGTGTTTAACATGTTATGTATTAATGATGGCCTCGGGTCAGCCTCGGCTCAGCGCTTTGTTAATTGCGCTGCTCCTGTGGGACATTTAACTAAATCACTTTGCAAATAACAGCACAGCTGCCCATAAAAACAGCGACTCTGAAGAGCACAAAAAGGAAACACAGGTTTCAAAACAGCACGTATCTCATCCGCCGTGACACAGGATGTTTTTTACAAACCGTCACGAGATTCCGTAAGGCCATCAAAACCAAGAGAGCGTGTTTTGACGGACACGGCACATCCCATTTGTGTCTGTTTTACGGTCCCTATAAACCTTGGCGACAAGGGAAGTGAGAAACAATACAACGTCTCTTCGCTCCAAAGCATCCGTGTGAAAACGGCACCTGCCACGGCGACGCGGGGAGTGAATCTTCTGAAGGAAATGTTTTATGAAGTACTAAATCTCGATGTGGAGATGGATGGAGTGTTTCTAGCCCTTGTCCCTGCATGCTGATAGGATGGACCTGTCCCTTCAGGTTAACGCTGAGATAAAATGAAGACCTAGGTGAAAGATGACACATTTACAGGGAGGAACGTCTGTAGGAAGGGAAAGAGGAATTACCCAAAATTCTTTGCAAACGTATTTAGAGAAGTATCTTTTACAGAAGTAACAATATGAATTTTTTATGATGGATACCAAGTCTAGTCAATGCTAATCGCTCAAATGCTCGACGGAATGAGTGAGGAGAAAGAACAGTAGATATGTCGACACGTCGTGGTTGGGGAGGGGAGCGTGTCTCGGTTTGATTTACGATGCTGTCGTTCGGTATCCTCTCAGGTACCTGTTGTCTTGCTTTCATAAAGCCACCAACACAAACGCATTCACTCTTTAGCCTTCCAGCTCCATTCATCAGCGCAGAAGGTCCCCGTTCGGCTCTTTTCATCTCAGGCCCTTCGCAAACGCTCTTCTTTACACGGCCAAATCAAAGCGGTCAGAGATCGGCCCTTGCGATAACCTCCAGCTTCTTTGTGCTCTAAGGTTAGTCCCACTATGTATCCGGCTGCCACACGCAGTCACAGCGAACAGATATCTCACTCTGAGCTGAATGGACCCGGGGTTTCTAAAGAGTCAATCCCTGTGATAGTGGGCTCTACTATGTGTCGGTGGCCTTTAGCTGAGAGAGATGGAGAGATAGACGTGCTGCTCTCCACTTCTCCATTCTCAGGACTGTACAAAGAGCCCAGAGCTTTGGGTCCGAGCGCTTTTAGGGTCTGGCATTAGAAAGTCACACATAATGGACCGCTGTGGTAGAAGTGAACTGTGATGTCGCTTCCTATCTCTCCAAGGCCGCTGTGATTTCAGACAGCTAATGATGACAGAATAATGAATTATGCTATTGATAGAATTTTAAAGTGTGTAAAATGCATTTTTGTGTTAACCAAAAAACTGATTATTTACTATGGATCCAATCTGATTTTGCAAAAAAAAAAAAATAATAATTTGTCTTCTTGTCTTGGAAAGTAACTGAAATAGAATAAGTTAAGGAAATAAATTACTAGAAATAAATTCATTAGAAATAAATTAAAGCTACAGGTACATAGAAATACAAACAACAAAATAATACAAATGACAAAAGCATGTAACAAATTACTAGAATTAAAGTAAACAATGAAAATATAAAATAATAAACTAAAATGGTATAATACAAAAATAGCACTGGAATTGAGGTAAGAAACAGTATGCAAAACTGCAATATAAAATTTAAATGCAAGGAAGAAGAAATAAAAAGTAAGATAACTAATAATTAAAAACTTTTTGAAAGCTTTTGAACTTTGATGCTTTGAAGTTTGAAGGTTCATAGGTCACATGGATAAAGACAGACAGACAGACAGACAGACAGACAGATAGATAAATAGATAGATAGATAGACAGACAGATAGATAGATAGATAGATAGATAGATAGATAGAACTGATATAAATGTCCTATTTGTGTAATCAGGCTGTGATATGTACATTGAGAGGCTTTGCAAGGGTTTTATGATGCTTTAATACTGACTTTTTGTCCCCAGAATTGATCCAGGCTTGTCCTGGTGGGTGAACAGCTCCTCTAGGTGGATGAGCCGAACTGCCCAATCTCTCCTGGCACTTTGTGATTTATGACCTTTTTGGTGACAAATCGCCTCGGTTACACCGCATCGGAATAGCAGCGTGTAGAGTCGGCCTACCTTAAATCAATGGCCCATTGTTCCTCCTCCGTGGACTCTCTGCGGCTGCCGAACAGGGACAAAGCCACCCAGATCTGCTGGAGAACAGCATTGCTTTTAGAGAGCTCAGAAAATGGTTAACTTCACATGCGCACTGCTGAGACAAAACAACTCAACATATTCATTTAACCCTGCAATAAAAATCAGACATGTTCATTTTCATTATGATTCATTCAGCTGTTCTTGATGGTTTGTCAAGTTTTCAGTATAAAAATATTAAAGTTTAGAGCAAGGGTATTGTTGAAAGGTTATACAAATCTGACCAATTAATCAGTAGGGGGCGTCACCAAAGCAACCAACCACAGTTTGCTTTCTGTGATATTTAAGGGCAGATAGGCTACATCTAAAATTAATGACACCACAACAATTACCCAGCATGCAAAAATCAAAGTCAGTCATTAAAGGAATAGTTCACTCAAAAATAAATAATTTGCTGGAAATGTTCCCACCCTTACAACATCCAAGATGTAGATGAGTTTGTTTATACATTGAAACAGATTTGGAGAAATTTAGTATCACATCACGTGCTCACCAATGGATCCTCTGCAGTGAATGGGTGCCGTCAGAATGAGAGTCCAAATTCCAATCCATCATCTTGTGAAATTTTGGTAAGAAACAAATCCATCATCAGAGCTGGGTAGATTACTTACAAATCATAGTCTATTAGTGATTACAGATTACAAACTGTAGTTAGTAATGTAGGTTACTCATTTTAGGTAATATATTATGACTCATTTTTTGATTATTTTTTTTAAATTTAACTTAAACTCGCCATTAAACATACCATATTGATATAAAAAAGCAAAGAGAAAGAAAATATATTACTTTTTTATATCAAGGTCATACAAAGTGGTTTGGCTGACAAAAACATTTGGGAATCCCTGCATTATAAACAAACATAAAAAAAACAGCAATGACAGTACACACCCAAAGTCTTTCAGGTTTTAAATATTTTTGCCCAAACTTCCAGAATCAACAGTTAATGCTATTTTCAACCAAATTCAGAAGCATTTTTTGCAAATGTATTTATATGACATTTACATGACCATTCTATATTGTGAATATAGCTATATAGTCTAAGATAAATGGTATGACAAACATAAAAATTTAAAATAGAACAAAGAAAACAGGCACAATAAATAAATTATGAATCTTTTACTGCCATTGTGTGAATAATCATGTAATCCATAAAAAGTAACTGCAATCTGATTATGAGCATTAAAAAATGCAATATAATTTAATTACAAGTACTTGATTTTTGTAATCTGATTACGTAATCTATATTACATCAGTTACTATACCCAACAAGGCATTTGAACTATAAACCATCATGTCTGGCCAAAATACGAGTTCATAATTCATAATAACTTTTCTACCAGTGAAAAAGTCCCTCTCCTGTTGTCCCCTCATATTAAAATCCAGCATATTTGTTTTGAATGGTTTTGACTGTTTTTTTTTCTTCTTCTTGTAAAACGGTGCTAGATTTGTGTATAATTCTCTCCTGATTCAGTTGGCATCAACTTTTTCACTGGAGAAAGTACTATTTTGGATAGAAGAATGTTGGTAACCAAACAGTTCAATATGGAATGGAAGTCGATGGGACATGAACTTGCATTTATAGGTGGGCTTTCCCTTGAAGGTCTGTCTTTAGATTCAGACTCATGAAAAATGTGCCATAATGACATCACATCAGTCATCAAGACTGACCATACAATAAACGCTGATGGCCAACTTTGTTTTCCTGCTCCTAAAGGTCACAGTTTCCTCAATCTATGTCCAGCTGGATGCACTGAGAGCTATTCTATGTTATTCTTTTATCATGTGTCCATGTCACTCTCAGGCCACTGAATCGGCCTTTCATTTGTCCAATGCTGTATGCTGAATGTTGCATATTTTTCTCATGGTAATACTGGAGAATTGTAGAGTACAGTTTGATTATTTGAATATTCCATTTTTGTTTGTTTTCATCCTGACAAAGACAGTTTGTGAGAAAGTAATGAGGGCTGACAAGCTACACTAGCCATCCACCAACTAAAGGTCACGTCTGGTAGGCTGTTGGGTTATTGATAATGAATAATTGATGGTTTATTGTTATGTGTGTTCCACCTGTTCACATGAATCATAATGTCTGAGGCAGGATGTGAGGTTTTATATATATATATTAGGGCTGTCAAACGATTAATCGCGATTAATCGCATCCAAAATAAAAGTTTTTGTTTACACAATATATGTGTGTCTTCTGTATATATTTATTTTGTATATATAAAGACACACGCATACAGTATATATTTTGAAAATATTTACATGTATTTAAAAGTTTATATTTATATTCATATAATTTATATTATATAAAAATATATTTAATATATAAATATAACATGTTTTTCTTAAATATATACATGCATGTGTTTGTATTTATATATACATAATAAATATACACAGTATACACACATATATTATGTAAACAAAAACTTTTATTTGGGATGCGATTAATCGCGATTAATTTTTTGACAGCACTAATATATATATATATATATATATATATATTTTTTTTTTTTTGGAAGAAAGTGGTGTTTTCCTGTGTAAAAGCAGCCATGATGCAGGAGTGTTGTGGGTGGAGTAGTAGTTTTTATTTATTTTGGTATGTTTTTAAAACTATTAAATTCACAAGAAAAAAAAAAGTATTTTATTGTCTATATCTGTAGGTCTATACAGTATATTTAATTTGCCTTTATACCAACCTGTTAAAGCTGATTAAAATCAGCTTTGTACTACAAAATGTACTGCTAACCAACATTATTTATAATACAGGGATTTCATATAATAATAAAAACTGAACTTACCATGAACCATGTCTAATAAACAAACTGTACAGACTGAGCACAATTCTCACAAACACAAAAGACCATCAAAGTAACACAATATTGAAAAACTGCAATAAATGTTAATAAAATATGTAAAATGTAACTTATAAGTAAATTATAAGTAAAATCACACAATGCATGGAAAATCAATTTTAAAATATTGTTTTATTTTTTTAAGGTACAGTGAACAAATTAACAGGTTTTTACTGTAGAATTGTACTTTAAAAAAAAAAAATTTTTTTTTTGAAGTAGTCCAATATAGAAAACAACAACAACAAAAAAACCCTTAAAGGCTTACTCCACCCCAAAATGAAAATTTTGTCATTAATCACTTACCACCATGTCATTCCAAACCCGTAAAAGCTTTGTTCATCTTCGGAACACAATTTAAGATATTTTGGATGAAAACCGGGAGGCTTGTGACTGTTCCATTGACTGCCAAGAAAATAACACTGTCAAGGCCCAGAAAAGTTTGAAAGACGTCGTCAAAATAGTCCATCTGCCATCAGTGGTTCAATCTGAATGTTATGAAGCGACGAGAATACTTTTTGTACGTAAAGAAAATAGAAATTACGACTTTATTCAACAATTGATCTCCTCAAAAGAACAGAATTTATTTGAAGTAGAATTTTTTTGTAACATTATAAACATCTTTGACATTTTTGATCTATTTCACACATCCTGCTGAATTAAAGTATTTACTTCTTTTTCTAAAAAAAAATCATTTGATTGGTAGTGTATGCTTGACTTAGCAACCACTGCTAATTGCTCTAACTGATTAGCTTGATTGGTCCCGTGTGAATACTCTGGCTTCCTCTGAAAAAAAAGCTGAAATGCCTTAAATTTAAGAGTCCGATTTTAAAGATTTCCTGAACCGAGTGTCTATTCTGATCAGTGGATACAGCCACACAGCTGACAGAATGAAGCGCCAATGGCAGGCCTGAGAACTCTCTTTTATGTCTTAATAAACCTCCCCACTCTCTTTCTCTCTCTTTCTCCCGCCACCAATGAGAGACAATGCTTTTTCTCGGTCTGAGATAGGAGGTTGCCCACAGAGGATTAGCTTCCTGTCAGTGGGTCTGTCTCTTAATGAGTGGGACTTCACATAACCTTCAAACTGGGCCGTGGAGCCGCCCAATGCCTGACAGCTCGGCCCATCTCCCCTTGCACCAATAAATGTCAAGCGCTGATCTCTCTCTCCATCTCTCCCATCGCCTTGCTCGGTCTTAACGGGGGTCCCATAAATCTAACTGGCCCTTTTCTCCCAGGTCCGAGTCGAGGCCTGAAAAATGACAGTTCCTCTGCGCTCATTTTTATTCTTTATTTCATCTCCTCCTGTCTATCCTCCCGACCTGTATTTAAAGCACTGATACAACGTCCGTTTGCCTATAGGGCTCGGGTGCGAAGAGAGTGACTTCATAACTCACCTTAGATTAACAGAGAGAACGACCGCGGGAGAAAGAGAGGGAGAAGTAAAGAAATTGAATGGGTTATGGGGTTATTTGAAGGGCACCGCAGCGGCTTTGTCATTCTCAATGTGATCTTTGGCATCAATTTCTTATTACATAATACATCACTCCAATCAGGAGCGGGGGTTTGTTTGTGGTCGAGGGTGTTTACAAAGCACTGTAAAGGATTATGGTTCACTCTGTGTCTCTTCATTACGGACCAGGGGAGAGTGAAAGGGAGCGTCAGTGTGTCCCGGGGCAGAGCGCTATAAAGGGCGCAGGGCCTTACAGGCTCATCTGTGTTTTGTACACATATGAAGACATACATCACTGCCACTATGTTAAATTGTAAAATTACTTTTTGTGACAGCAGAATTCATGTTTATAGCTGTTAAGATTGCTTTGGAAAATAAAAATTCTTATAAATGTAGCCTGTTTGTGTCTTATTTTATCCTGTTAACTCAAAATACATGTTGGTCTGTGTAGTGTTAAAAGAAACAAAACTGTAATTTGAAATAGATTATTATTTATGTAATTATTTGTGCATATATATATATGCATAGATAGATAGATAGATTTTATTCACTGGCAGCACATAAGTTAGCAATCATAGTGGCTATATAATTTAAATGGCTATATAAAGCCTGAAATGAGTATTTCTTTCAATATAATTAAATTATATATATGTATGTATGTGTGTATATATATATATATATATATATATATATATATATTAGTGCTGTCAATCGATTTAAAAAAATTAACTAATTAATCGCACATTTTTCTAAAATTAATTGCGATTAATTCCACCTAACATTAAAGTTTTTAAATATACTTTTATATTGCAATAATTTTGCATTCAATCTTCAAATGTACAGTGTACAAGCAACATAAAGACAGTATATTTTTAATATTTCTTTAATGGCATTTTTTTTTTATGATTGAAGGCCAGCATCACTGATATCAATACTACTGATGTCTCTATAAAATAGTTTTTTCCCCTGAATATTTAACCATTGACTGTAGCCAGTCAGCATTACAGTATAATTTAGATCTATAAATTTTAACATTTATTAGACTTAACTTCTAATTTAAGTGAACTTAAAACAATCATCACATGGACCTATTATAATAAATTACATATTTATCTACTTGTGCCCTTCAGCAGAAATATACAGAAAATGAATAGTTACCAAACACTAAATTCTAAATTAAATATAGATGAACCCCTTAAAGCTATAAAAGTTATTGATTTCCTCTTTTTTTCTTTGGTTCTTGTATTAATAGACATCACAGCAGCTGGTTATTAGCTTATTTGCCTGCTATAGCTTTAAAAGCTGCTGCTGCTGAACATGACGTGGATCTGACATGCAACTCTCTTTACCTTTTCTGACCCACTTCAGGTCTTAAAGTCTCTACTAATGAGCGGACGAGTTGAATCGGGTGTTTTAGATGAGGGAGACAGTGCTGGGGTGCCTCAGGACAGTTTTTTAAAACCATTTCAGAGACATGTTCTTAAATGTGACGCATATATAACATATTGCATGCATGCACGCAGTTTTAAGGCAGCTTTAATCGCCTTTTTGGTAACTTCATGCCTTAACTGACGGCATAACTAACATTGCATGCACGTAGTTTCTTTCGCTGTTTGCTATGAAATGATACAGGCTACAGCGCGCGCCGGCACCTTTGTGCGTGTATTTGAAGAGCGCGCGCTACGAGCACAGTATCTTTTCCGCGCTCGTTTGACTCGCGCCTGGCGCGGAGGCGAAGTTAGAGCGCGTCTGATGTTAGTTATGCCGTCAGTTAAGGCATGAAGTTACCAAAAAGGCGATTAAATGCTGTGATCGGAGCTGTATTTTTGTTGTGTCTCGCGGGTTTCACAATAATGGACATGGAATTTCGACGTATACGTCAAGTGATTGAAAGAAAGGAAAGGAGGACTAAGAATCTCCAACGACAACTTGCAGCGCTACATTTCATTGAGGCTGATAGAAGCACAAATCGCCGTAGACGAAGTCTTCAGGTAAATGCCGTTTATAAATGCTCTCAGTATGCTACAATGTTTACTGTACACAGTATATGTTTACACAGTGTTTTAAATCATGGCGGGTGTGGGCGTTTTCGTACGCGTTTAGCCGATCAGCGTACACTTACGTCATGCATAGTTCCTAGAACTGTTTTAGACCCTACTCTGAAGTAGGAGCTAATTTAGTTCCTCCAAACGGAGTTCCTGGAACTAAAACCATTCCTAGTTCCCGCGGTGCGAACACGCCAAACAGTGGGTAGTTCCACAATTAGTTCGGGTACTGTGAAAAGGTTCCTGCGGTGTGAAAGGCCCTAATGATGTCATTAGGTCAGATTGAGTTAGACCTACCAGACTGCGCCATCTAGAGTTTCATGCCAGAACTCTGTGTGTATATATATATATATATATATATATATATATATAAAAATTATTTAATTTTGACTTATTACAATTATATTTTTACATTCTTTTTTGAAAGAAATTAGTAGAATCCTTTATTAATCTTATAAAATCCTTAAAATCATTCAGAGTTAGTAGAGCAAAGTGATGCTCATTATTTGAATGGAATTTCAGCCATGAATGGACTGCATTGCTTCATTTTCTTCAGAATTAGCCTAGGAAAGTATTCCCTTCACGTAATGTCATTCAAGTGCAAAAAAAAAAAAAAAAAAAAAAATGCAGTTTGGAATTCACCCCAGGTAAAAATCAAGAGGTACTGACCACACAACCATTCTCTCACTCAATAAATAAATAAATAAATAAATAGACACACACACACACACACACACACACACATCATACCAACAAGAAATGTTGACAAAAGAAGGATATCAGGTCCACGATCCACTGTGATGGACGAAGACATGGAAGAATGAGGAAGAGATGACCTGAGGAGAAAGAGAGATAAAGTGAGAGGCAGTCAGTAAAATCGCCCATTCACAATTATTTAAATTAATAATCAGGTAAATTCTAACAGAATAAGCAAGCACTAAATTCATGTCATGAAAGGACACTCGAAAACAACCTGGAGCGATCCGCCCTGAGCATTTGGTGGACATCACAGGGTCTTAACGGTTATTTTTCATTAAATTAAATGGCACAGCGAAGATCCTGTCCACCCGCACAATTAGATGCTCACTCCAGACTTGTTTACGGTGTTATACTGAAAACACATTTATCAGTAATTGGCTGCTGTTCTTTGTTGGGGAGGCCAGGTTATAGATTTATCCCATGGCACTGCAAACAGTAAAGTAATTAGGGTGAGAGCCCTTTAAAAGACCTGGGTTGTGTTGAACAGATGCAGCTCAAGTATGTGTTTAAAGTTGACGCAACTGTTGGAATGCTGTCGAGTGGCTTTGCATTCTCTTTAAGCAGTGACACGTGTTTGTAAGTGGTAAGTAGTCATATAGCTGTCACTTTTATCCAAGGTAACTTACAATACACTTAACACATGAAACGAACGCCCTGGAGAAACCTGCCTTGCTCAAGGGCAGATTGGCGATTAATTTTTGTATTCGGCATGAATTAAAGGAATAGTCCAGGCAAAAAAATAAATAACTGTGGCCAACCAAACAATCGCTGGTCCCCATTGACTTCCATAGTATTTTTTTTCATTCTATGGAAGTCAACGGCTAATAGCAACTGTGTGGTTATCAACATTCTTCATAACTTTTATGTTCAACAGAAGAAAGAAACTCCTACAGGTTTGGAAAATGCTGACAAATGGTTCATTTTTGGGTGAACTATCTGTATAAAATGCCCCATATATGTTTGTAAATTTATGAATTTCTACATTTACATTTATGCATTTGGCAGACATTTTATGCAAAGCAACTTACAGGTATATATTTTAAGAATTCTCGGGGAATCAAACCATAATAATGGTGTTGCTTGCTCTACAGTTTAAAGAGTTATTAAGAGTTATTAAATTTGATTTTGTATTTTTTTTTAAATATATATATTTAAATAATGCTTATCTTTTATTATTTTATTTTTATTTTCTAATCTAAAAAGTGTGTGTGTGTGTTCTGGTATATATGGTTTATGGTTTTATATACTCTTAAAATATATATATATATATATATATATGTGTGTGTGTGTGTGTGTGTGTATTTTGATGATTATTAGAAAAAAATCCTTAAAACAAGATAAATTTTTCCTAAGAAGCAACATTGTGTAAGATATTAAGACCTTTTCATAGATTGTATCTTGAACATAAGTGTCTGTTTTTGAGGATTATTAAATACTATTACTATAGTGCTATAAAAAACCTGCAAAAATCTTTTTGAAGAAAAGCGAATATCTCAAAAATGTCTCAAACTGTGCTCACATTTACCTAAACCCCCAAAGACTGCAATAAAAAGACTCAAAATAATTCAAACTGTTCTTAAAGGGGTCATCAGATGCCCATTTTCCCGATGCCCAAGTTGATATGATTCTTTAGGGTCTTAATGAAAAGTCTGTAACATAGTTTGGTTAAAATTTCTCAATGATAGTTTAAAAAAACACCTTTTTAAACCTGTCAAAAACCTTGTCAGAGCAAGCTGTTTTGTAGCATTTTCCTTTAAATTTTAATGAGCTCTGCTGACCCCGCCCCTCTCTTCCGAGCCTCTCTCTGAGGGACTGTTTACTTTAGCTGCATTCATCGTGAAACTTGCTAATTAGCACATTATTAGGAAAGGCCATTTGCAAATATTCATAAAAAAACCCTTATACTCACTTCTTCTGTAGGTGAAGCTGAATCACGAATGATTCGCGCGAACATAAACGCATTTAGGTAGATCAGGGGCGCATTCCCTTCAAAAGCAAACATTAATCCTCTGCATCTTCAGCAGCTCAGATGTTGGGAGTAAATGACAACTGCTATATTCATTATTACATCCAACAACAGAACGCCTCAATCGCTTAATCTGAGACATCTTGTCTTCCCCTGCACCGGAGTCGACGGAATGGCGGACAGCTCTCTCAGCTCACTCAGGGCGGGTCTAAGGTAAGACGGTCTTGTCAATCAACTATCATGGGAGCGGCCTGTACAGAACTACGTCATTCTGACAGGGCTCTCAGAACAGCCTGATTTGAGAAAGGGGATTTTAATATAGAGATTTTTTTTTAAAACAACCACTGGGTGGATTTTTATCATTATAGGATGGATGTGTACATACACTTCCAACACACATTTATGTTCAAACAACTTGTAAAGTGAATTTAGCATCCGATGACCCCTTTAAAAGATAAATTCACCTCAGATATGTTATCTACATTTATTTTATTGCTGTAGAAACATGACACAAATTTGATGCACAAATGAAACAACTGAACTTCGTTAAGCCTCCTGAAGTTTAAATGAGCAAAGTCTGAGTAATAAAACATTCCTCGTCTTATCATTTTTTCCCCAAAATCTCACTCTAACTCATCACCGGACCTCTCAAACAGACGACACATTTGATTCCTATAGCTCCATCTCCATGGTGATTATCACGGCCATTACTGCAATCCCAATATCGTCCTTGATCTCTGTCTCTCTTCGTCGTCATTAAGCTTGAGCGTGTTCAGAACACCGCATAACAAATGAGTCTCATCACTCGCCCTCTTCGCTCAACCAATTCTACCAAAAGTGTTTTTTTAAACACCCTCCACAAGGGAATTGCAATTATTTATCATTTTAATTCATCTGGTCAGAGACTGGGAAAAGAAAAGGGACAGGAGCTTGTGTTCGACATAGTGAGCGCTAATGATTCATGGTTCTGTCTCGGGGCCCAAATTAATATTTGAATGTAATTATTACTTCCTCTGCCATTAACGCACAGGCCAAATGAAATCATGTGAGTGAGGATTTCATTAATGCACTGAGAATCTAAAAGGAAAATAATATCACAGGCAAACCACCCCTGCAAATGAGTGGCTGGATGCTTTAAATAGACAATCTGTTGAACATTCTAATGGAGGATGATTCGTGCAGAACCTCATAAAGAGATGAAAAGGCAAAGACATTTTACTGATGCTTCACTTGCATGAATCAGTGGCAAAGGACAGACCTCAGGCTTTTTACTATGAAAGAGTAAGGGGATTTAAACCATTTTGCTTGGTCTTATTTAAATCAATAAATTACAACATAAACTGTTTAAGATGCGGCCTAGCATTTGTGCATATGATCTGACACATTCAGCTGTGGTAATTGGTGTTTTAATCTGGCTTGCTACCCCCTTTTTCACAGTTTTCCAACTTAACTAAATAGGAAGCAATCATGTAAAGTCACAGTTATGAGATAAAGTAAAATTGACACAAGTCATAATTATGAGATAAAACGTCAAAATTATGATAAAAAGCCAAAATTATGAGGTAGTCATAATTATGAGACAAATAGTCAAATTTACAAGATAAAGTCGAAATTATCATAAAAAGTAAAAATTGAGATAAAAAGTCATCATTACATGAAAAGTTAATTGGTGAAATAAAACAGTTTATGATTTTTATGTTAGTAAAGACTTTTGATCTCATAATTTTGACTTTTTATCTCATAACTGACTTAGTGTATATTTCATTATATATATATATATATATATATATATATACATATATTAGTATATATCTTAGTATAATTTCAACATTTTGTCATTATTATGCTTTCGTATCTAATTTCAATTTTTGTCATTATAACTTAGTATCTCATAGTTTCAACTTTTATATTATTTTATTATTATGACTTAGTATCTCCTAATTGTGCTTTTTATGTTGTAATTATGACATATCTCATAATTTCAAGTTATGTTAGTATTTTGACTTAGTATCTCATAATTTTGCTTTTTGTCATAAAAATTGATGTAGTATCTCATAATTTCAAATTTTATTTATTTTGTTTCTTCTAATTTTGATTTTTTAATCATAATTATTACTTAGTATATCATAATTTTTTACTTTTTTGTCATTATTATGACTTAGTATCTCCTAATTTTGCTTTTTATGTCTTAATTACGACATAGTATCTCACAATTTCAACCTTTTATGCCAGTATTATGACTCAGTATCTTATAATTTCTTCTATAATTTTTAAATTTTTTCTATATATTTTTTTTCTATATATTTTTTCTTATAATTATGACTTATGTCATGACTTATGTCATAATTATGATTTACCAAACCATGTTTTTTTTTTCTTATGTGACAGAAATGGGCTTCCATATGATTCAGTCAAATAAATAAATGCACAATAAATGAAATGAAAATAAAATATAAATATATTCAAATAAAGCAGCACAAAAAAAATAATACAACAATAATAAAGTAATAGAATAAAAAGCTAAAAACTGGCAAATGGTCAGCAACTGATTTATGACAAAATAAAGAAAAAGTAAACCAACTTATTTTAAGTTGAGGGGACCTTGGGTTCAACAGAGTAATGGTCTCGATTCCGAGTTCACACATCCCAATCAGAGAACACGTTGGGTTTCTCCCTCTGATTTTTTCCTGTGAGAAGGGGACAAGATTGGTGATGACAGACCTAGTGAGGGGGAAGAGATGTCAGAGGGGTGCTGGTGACAGGCCTAATGCTGTCAGGTAGCGCTCTCTGCCTATGTGCCCTCGGGATATGCATGCCGCTCAATGATGCTAGTAGAATTTAATCTGTGTTGATAGTATAACGACATCTGCAGGTCTGATTGTGCAGGAGAGATTTTCAGATGATGGTATTATAAAGTGTAAGTAGGAGAAGGCCAAATTGGAGGGCAAAAGTGGTGTGGTAAAGAAGTGGGGTGATATTCACTACGTCACGTGAAAAGAACCTGAACGGCACCAATAACAAAACTCATAGGTGTGCCTCAGGTGCAACTTCAATGTCTTGGAGTCTTACCTGGGTAACAGGTCATAACTAGTCAGCTGGAAAGACTAACTCACTTCAGCCTGTACTCTCAATACTGGGGTGCCACAAAGTTCAGTGTTTGGACCCCTACAACACTGCACTGTCACATAGGCATTGACTAGAAATATAGATGTAAATTTAAATGCAAAATTACTGTTATATGAATTTTAATCATGCAGATATTTTTCTCTTTTATTTTAAGAGTAGGGGTATGTTTATACCAAATAACCACTTTAATATATTTTCAATGAATATGCAATGCTGGGCAAACTAATCACACAAATCAAGACAAATTTAGCTCTGTTTAAGCAACTTCATATTTTTTTTAAATATAAAAATTAAAATAATTAAAAAAAAACATGTTTTATAATTCAAGTCAAGTCACTATTATTTGTATAGCGCTTTTAACAATGCAAATTGTGTCAAAGCAGCTTTACATCAGCTTGATATAAAGCTGGGTGGCTTTACATCAGCTTTACAGTATTTAGACGGGGAAATAGTGTGTCAAAATAGTGTCATTCTCCTCTGGCCAGACAAAATCAGCAGTTTAAATCTAGGCTGCAGCAGAGTCAGATTGTGCAAAGGACTCATCTGGCTCCTGTGGTCTTGTCCCGATGGCCGCCTAGGAGACAGGGTCTTCACTGGGGATCTGTCTCTGGGGCTCATCTAGTTGTTCTGGTCTCCGCTGACGTTCAGGGCTGTAGAGGTCATCTCTAGGTGCTGATCCACCATCTGATCTGGATACAGACTGGATCCGGGTGGCTGCAGTGACCATCTGATCTGGATACAGTCTGGATCTGGGTGGCTACGGTGACCTTGGAATAAGAAAGAAACAGACTAATATTAAAGTAGATGCCATTCTTCTAAAGATGTAACAAGTATATCAGGTGTTTTGGGAAGGGTTCCTGGTTCCGGTAGACCTAATTAATGCAGCCTAACAATCCTTTAACGGATTTGAATAATAGAAATGCGATAGTGTAGTATGTGTAAGCCAGGTTAAAGAGATGGGTCTTTAATCTAGATATAAACTGATGGAGTGTGTCTGCTTCCTGAACAGTGTTAGGTAGATTGAATTGAATATATATATATATATATATATATATATATATATATATATATATATATATATATATATGGGTAGCTGACGTATGTGACAATGTGTCCTAGAAAATAAAATATATAATGACTACCATCTCCATTGTTGTGCATAGGAAGTTTAAAACCACAAATGGAGGTAAACAGACAAATCTACAGCAATCAAGGAGAATAGTGCTAAAAGAAGATGACAGCGTAGGAGAAGACGGAAGAACATCCGGCAATTGGACACGAGTCACAGAGACTGATATTGAATTGGAGTTTCTCAAAAAGTATAAAAGGTTTGAGAAGTAAACAACTCTTCAGATACTGGCTGCATTAAGCGTGGAGGACACTTGATCGAGGGGCGCTTAACAGTATCTCCAATATTGCTGTTTAGAGTTTAATTATATAACTTGTAGCTTTTTTTGTTTTATTTTTGCATTAACTGCTTTGTATTGTAACCAATAAAATAAGAGATTTTATTGTTACGATTGCCTCCTGTGAGACTTTACTTACAACTACAAACTGAGCCTCAAACAAGAACAACCACAAGGGAGTCTTCTACGTCTTTCCTGAAGAACTTCAACCTGTGGGTGGGTGAGTGCTTCATGGTTTAGGCTAGATTTGGCTATCCTTACCCTACCTGAATAATCATAGGGTTAAAGGTGTAAGATAAAAGGACACACAGAGTAACACCATGTACACTATTTTCACATATGGCACTTCAAATAATTCCATGGTACATACCCAGATAGCAAGCAGATGTGAATTCAACGTCTATTTTTAGTTGTAAAGGTAAGGAACAGTTGTCAATCAATTTTCATTGTTTAATCAAGATTCACTATTTGGTCGGTTAATCGTAATGTTATTGGGTCGAAAATAAAACATCCATTCAACGTTGAAATAAGGTTGACTCGACATGTACCAGCAACCCATTCAGTTGAAATCATAACGTTTCCTCTTTGTTGAAACTTTGGAAACTTGGTTGGAGAAATCAGAGCTGCCAGTTCTGCACATGCACATCATTTGGATAGCAACGGCTGTCTGCCACCGTACGCTGACGTAAAGGTAAGCAAAAATGTCTTTTAATTCATCCTTTTTGCACATTTAATGAATGTATTTTAAATCATTTAATACTTTTTTGCTCCATAAGTTTTTAATTGGCTTTCGTGTAGCCTACTGTAAACTCTTTTGGGTGGAACAATTCTTTAAACTGCAGTTTCAAGATTCAGACTAAATTGCAGACTGATTCAGATTGCTTTGTTCAATTCAATGAACAGAATTGACTCAAAACAGTGAGTCACTTGCGAATCGGACATCTTTGGGTTGGAATTCTCACCAGCTTGCAGAAAATACACACATGTGCGATTTTATTACTAAAAAATTGTCAAGGAAAATCTAATGTTGTAATGTTTGTCAGTGCTACTGTGGTATTCAATCAATAAACTAACTTAGCTACTGAATTCCATGCGTTAATAACTAGCGAAAGGCTGCTATTGACACACACTGTAAATAAGTAAACAATCTGACAGCAGACAGAAAGGTGAACATGTCACAAGTTGTATTTAAGGAGACGACCTGTTTGTCCTTGAGAACCTGCACCGCTCGATGTGATTTATTGTGCGATACTGTTGTGCTTTTCAATATTGTTCAAAAGCAAGGCACTGATTACCTCTCTGAGTTCCTCTGTGGTCTCCTGTCAGCCCTTCACTCACCACCCCTGCAGGCTAAGGCCTCTTTAATTGGTTTTGAAAGGATTGTGCACCCTTTCATCAATGATATACTTCGTAATGTTGAGGGCTGGAGTGCTTAAATTCAGCTAACTCGGTTCTGAGAGAGAGATTCAAAGGAAACCGACAGTAAGCAGAAAAGACAGAGATAAAATTAATTAAATAAACTTGATCTAGCTTCAAAGAAACGTTCATTTGAGCTAAATACGCCTCACAAAATCCGCTGTTTTCCCTAATTTTATATCTCTTGTTTACAGGCACAGTATTGTCTACTCCTCCTGGTGCAGATCAACAGATCCTGCAGTTTTATAAAAGGTTTGTGTGGGTTCCAGTGTGACATTATTTAATACTGTGTCTCTCAGTCTACAGTAATGGTTCAGTAAATGTGAAAAATCTCCGCAATATTCTGGGCTGTAATGGAGTACCTTTCTTCTTTCAGCTACTTAAACTTCTCACACCTGAGAGCGACCATTTCAGTCTTTCACTCAAGAGACTGTCCAATCTCTTCCATGAACTCTCATCGCTGCTGTACTAGTGTAGTAGGGGCAGCTGTGGCCTAATGGTTAGAGAGTCGGACTTATAACCCAAAGGTTGCAGGTTCGAGTCCCAGGTCCGGCAGGGATTGTAGGTGGGGGGAGTGAATAACCAGCACTCTCTGCACCCTCAATACCACGACTGAGGTGAGACCCTTGAGCAAGGCACCGCAGCATTGGCGCCGCAGCATTGGCTGCCCACTGCTCCGGGTGTATGTTCACTACTGTGTGCATGCACTTGGATGGGTTAAATGCAGAGGACAAATTCTGAGTATGGGTCACCATACTTGGCCACACACCACTTCCCTTTCCCCCTTTTAACCTCATAATATTTTACCTTTGGTTAACCCTGAATATTGAATATATGGGTTACATTTTTGACCACCAGTATTTATGTGGGAAGTCACAACATTTTTATTAATAATAAAAGAAACCAAAAAATAATACTTTGAGAGTTGAGAAAACAGAGAAAATAAAAATATGCTTTTTTATAAAAAGGAGTATGCTTCAAAAAATGTTATGTAAAATATTAGTTATGAAAACCATTAAAAATATATAATTGAATTCATTTTTATACATTGTTTATCTAATCAAAACGTTGCACCGACTGTACTAAAAATCACTTGCAAACAGTTCCCTCTTCTGGTGCCAGAGCGCCACTGCAGCAGATAGAGACTGATGGCATCAGCCAGAAGGACTTCAGTGATGAGCGCAAGACATCCATGATGGATGGCTGCACCCACCGGAGCATATTGCTGCCCTTAGAGAGAAAATGTCTGTGCAGAACACTGAGCCTAACACCATTGAGAACTGCTATATTTGTCTCCAAACATTGTGCTAAGAACAGCATATGAAATGTCACCCTCATCCGTATTGAATGAGGAAAATACAGAGCAGTAGCACAAAACTCAAGCAAAAGAATAAAACAGAATAAGTCTTTTTTAGAAGAGTTACACAATGGCAACAACTTTAGAACTATAAGTTTTATTTTTAAACTATTGAGTTCTTATGCAATTAATGCATAATGGAAGCCAGCTTAAAAACACCTTGATAAGTGGAGTTTCCTGTTTTGTATTTCCTAAAATAAGACATATTAAAGCTTTTGCTTTTGCTAGAGGGCAGGACATTCTCCTTCTATTAAGCATTTGATTGGACAGAGGAGAAAAAAAAAACTCTCTTATGAAGAAGTCTCTTATGCTCACCAGTATCTGCATTTATTTGATTAGAAATATAGTAAAAACTGTAATATTGTGAAATATTATTACAATTAAAAATAACTGATTTCTATTTGAATATATTTTAAAATGTAATTTATTCTTTTAATTTTTAGCATCATTACTCCAGTCTTCAGTGTCACATGATCCTTCACAAATCTTTATAAACTGATTTGCTGCTCAAGAAACATTAAAAACGTTTGAAAAAGTTGTGCTGATTAATATTTTTGTGATGTATTTCCTTCAGAATTCTTCAAAACTTCAATTCATTTGAAACAGAATTATTTTACAGTATATCAATATAAAAGTCTTTCTTTTGAGCAACTGAATGTGTCCCTCCTAAATAAAAGTATTAATTTCTTAAAATAAAATAAAGAAATCATCAGTAGTTCTGGTTCATGTTCCCGGGAATGTGTATGTTGGTTAAAAGCTTATTTTGTCAATTTTAAGGAGATTACATATACTTTCAAATCTAATAAACATAATTAAAAGCCAATATAAAAATTTGCATATAAAAAAGTATGAACCGTGCTAGTACACGGTACAGTCAGCAGATGAGCGCTGGGTGCACAGGAAGTCACTGGTGATCTCTTTGTATCCTGGAGCTTCAGTAAGTCCACTTCCTGCACACAGATAATAAACCTCAGGAGCTGGTTTTGTCTTTACATTAATGGTGTTTCAATCAAATTCACTCTGCTGTTTTGTCCAATTTTACCTTCCATTAAGTTGTAGAGGTTACAGTAGTTGGTGCCGTGATCTGTGACAGCATACCAGGTCTCTGACACCGACATGGCCTGGGGAACAAGTTTAAATAGCTTATTTGCTTGGTCAAAAGTGATATTCTTATATAAATTAAGTAAAATGTAGGTAATTGTTTGCATAAACACTTACAGACACATGGCAGTGTGTGAAAAATCCATAGGAGACGAGTCTGAAGTTGATGTCATCAACGTATTTCTTTACTGGAGCTGTGTGTTTGGCTGATATGAAGTGCACAGATGCAGACTGCAACTACAAGAGAAAGAGAAAGAGCAAAATATTCATATAATTTACACTGATGATACATAAAAGCATCTCTTTACGTCAACTCACACACCTTGTAGAGACATTTCTCTCCTCCCGTGGCACAGGTTGAGACTGTCCTCCACTTTTTAATTTGTGTGACCAGAGCTTCATACACACTCCTGCAAGGGAGACTGAAATACCTGGGAAAAGACAAACATAAGTTAAAAACAAGCTAAAACTATATACAATATATGCTGCCATCTAGTGGAAACCGAAGCTATTGCACTGACTACTTAAAAACCGCCTTTTCCCAAACTCCACATCTATAAATCTTTAGAACTATAGTATTGTACAATAAAACTATAAAATTGAACTATTTTCTCCAAAATCTAAATTTAAATCAATTCATAATAAGAATACTTAGAAATTAAATACATTAAACATTGTATAAACATTAACCAAATATAAATATTTTAAATAGTAGAAAATGATCAAAGAAAAATAGTGATTTTTTAAAAAAATCATAACTTTTTGGTTAACTAATCAAAACCTCATAATATGTATTGTTTTTAAATAAATCAGTCTTGTGTCAGTATCATGGATAATATTATAGCTTATTAATATTTGAATTAGTTTTTATTTTTAGATTTTACTTTTTCATTTTAAATTATAGTTAAAGTATTAGTAATTTTGTTGTGTTTTTGTCATGTTTATTATTTTTTTTAAAAATTAAATAGTTTTTATTAATTTTATTTCAGTTTTAATTGTTTTAGTACATCAAGGTAAACTAAACTCAGCTAAAGTTAAAATTAAATTTTAAAAATCATTTAAATTGTCTTTTTTATATAAAAATAAAATGTTACAAAATGTTTTTATATGGTTTTAGATTTAGTTTTACTTAACTATAATAACCCTGTAACAAATATAAATATACACAAACACTAAATAAATTTAAACAAATACATTTACATATATAAACATTTTATAATTATAATATAAACAAATACACTTGCGTTATTTAAGTTTCTTCTCAAACATAACTTTAAATTCTGTATGCAAATCTAATGCCAAAGATTTCACATTCTTTAATGCATTTTTTTTTAAAATAAAAAAGTAACACAAATGAGAACTTTACCAATCGACTTTGCACTGTGCATGAAGAGGTCCAGCAGAGCAGAATTGAGATGTTCCTAATGTCACAATACCAATAAAGAGCAAGTTAGAGAAACGCATGATTATTCTCAGTCTCGTAGCTGCAACTAGTTCAGTCAGAGCTGAAAGTTTTCCAGAGGTCTTTACAGGACAGAACCCAAATCATAGGATGGTCATGAGTGAGGCTGCGAGGGAAATTGACAAATTTAATTAGAACATCAACGGAACTCTCAAAAAAGAAACAGGTCTACAGGGTGTGTGAGCGCTGAGCTCAGTGTGAAGTAAGAACGATTACATTTTTTAAAGTGAGTTTTCAGACATAGAATTAAAGTCACTCTTTCCCTGATGTCCTTTCCCCCCTGAGGACAAAAATTACTCATATTCTTAACAGTCCTATTTAAATTGAGGATCAGAATCTAGAACAAACACTAGGGATTTGGGAAAAACAAAGCATGGTGAATTTTTGTAGGACAGTCTGGACAAGACAGATAAGGAAGAAACATCCAAACAGGAAAATTCAGTCATCATTTACTCATGTTGCTCCAAAACTGTATGACCAACTTTCATTTATGGAGCACACATCAATGTTCTTCAAAATATATTTTGTAGATGTGCAGATACAACCGATTCTACAGTTTTGGAAGATTTTAGTGCATTTTTACATTATTATGGCTTATGAAAGGTTCATATTTTGGTTTTGGGAGTCCCCAACAACAGGTTGACATGCATGCAAGGTCAAAAAACACTTTCATTGTCTTATAATATGCATTTATTTTTACCTTATTTGCTCAACCACTCCCAAACGATTCGCTCAACGATTCATTTTTCGTGCTTGGGTGATAAAGCAGTGTTTGTGAGTGCAGTGCTGCTTTGTGTACAGCGTTACCGGGGAAACCGCTATTTTTACCGCTCCAAAAGCGGCACCTAGTGGCAAAGAATGAATTTGCATTTTCATTCAGACCAACGCAAAAAGACCAACAAGTGGGCGGGCAGTATGCTAATATCTCATGTTGACCTCAACATGAAACGGCTTGGGATTCGTTTTGAAAAAAACGACTTGTTTCAATGATTAAGAGTCGACTGAAATCGAGACAAAAACTTTATACACGTTGCACTTTCAGATTTAAAACTTGGCAGGATGTTTTCATTCACTTAGAGCTGTGTTACACACTACATGAAAGGTCATTTTCAAAAATCCATAATAGGGGCACTTTAATAATCACTACCACAGCCTCAAACCAATGCAAAGCACAAACTGTACACTAACATCCTCCTAACATCTTCAGCAAGTCATATGAAATTCCTCTGACCTCCGTACACACTCCTCCAGGATGTTCTGCAGCTTCACCCGTCTCACAGTAAGTGACTTTCACCATTGTGCTCAGGAACAACATTCTGTATCTACAGGCCTGAAGCTGCTGAAGAAGAAAAGGGGTAAACAGCAGTGTGAACTCATCGGAGGACTGGAGGAAAGAGCGAAGAGGCTATTTTTGGAGAAATTGACACGTTGTCGTCAGCATGCTCTTCCTGCTGGCTCTCTCTCGGTCCACACTCCTGCTAAAGATAGGACCTTAAGGTATCACAGATTTTGACACAAAAGTCAAGCAGTAAATGTCACAGGCTATTTGTATTGTCCCTAATTAGGTATAGTATCTATCTATCTATCTATCTATCTATCTGTCTATCTATCTATCTTTTAAATTAAACCTAAACCCTTTCTGTGTACCAGCATTGAGATATGGTGGAATGTGTCATTATTATCAGGTTTTTCCAGTAATCTGTTGTACAGCCCATAATAGCAGGGTTTTTAATTTTAATGAATTGTTTCAATCCCTCTCGCGTGAAAATGTCATCAGTGTTTGGCTGAAAAGGTTTTGTCACAGTGCATTGCTCTTTCATTGTTCACCTGTGATGTGCAATTCACCAGAAATCAGAAAACAAACTTAACTGAATTAATTTAATTTAATAAATTGAATTTTTTCTTTCTAAATAACCATTTTATTTATTTTATATTGCTGGTAATTGACAGTTTCCTTAGGTATTTCATGAAATGTAGCCTACTGTATATTAAAACGGGCACAAAACTAGTTTATTTCCCCAAATGCATATTAAATATTTAAATATGGTTAGATAAACAAAGTTATGAGTAGAGGTTGTGAATTATTTATCACATTATAACAAAAATAAGTCATTTTCTGTGGGGTCGCTATCACTTGTGCATATTTAATATGATATTGCATAATTTGCATATTTAAAAGGTTTAACGAATAAAGAGTAGCATATTTCATGTGCATTAACACCATTCTAAAAGCTTCTAATAGTTTCATTTTCATGAAAGTAGATGTACATAGTCTAATTACCTGTACTACATCTTCAAAATCAGCATCTTGGCCTAATTAAACATCCTTTAAACATGTCTTTCTCAGTGATGGTGCTTTATTATTACCTATAATATAGAGTTACCAGCCTAGAGCAACCCAGAGCTGCATCCTGCTGCAGAGGGCTGTCTTCACACAGCAGATCAGAGACATGCTGCAGCACTCCAACACATAAGAGCATAGAAACAGAATAAACAAGAACGGCAGATTATCATGAAGCGATTCTTAGGATGACTGGAAGGTGTAGCGGCCCGGAAGTTATTAATAAATTGTCAAAAACGAACCGGACTAATTAATAATTCTTCTACTTTATTTCTTAACTGGGTATATTTAATGCAATGGCTGTTAAATAATATCAGTGTATTTTTTAGGATGAAATTATTGTTCGTGACGATACTTGTCACGTGGCAATTGTTGTTTTTCTCAGAGCCGTTCAGGATGAACCAACCACTTTCGTTAGTGATTAATTAATGAGGGATTCGCAAAATCGTTTATTAAAGATTATTGGGACTTATTTCTATGTGTATGTCAGGGTCAATACCAGTTAAATTTATAGATTAAAACGATTAAACTGTTATCTGCACAAATATTTCCAGCGTTCTAAAATTTTAAAATTCGACTCAATGAAGAATTGGCCTTTTGAGCCTCCACGCGCCCCCTAGAGGAAAATACAAGCTAGTGTTTAGCACCAGCTGCCGCCCAATGAAGAGTTTCGCCGTTTCTCCTTGTGGGTCAGTGCAAATCAAACGGACAGAGGGCGGGGAAACAGTCACCGGTGAGGGACATACACATCTCATCTGTTTGCTCGATGGTGCCACGGCAGATTCCATTACAGGTAACATTATAACCTTGAGATGTTTTTCGTAGTTGCATATACATCGGGTGCCTCATGCTCTATTCTACCATCATCATGCGTGATTTACACAGCAACCTGCCCCTGATATTATATAAATATATAGGCTAGATATTGTTCTGTTCTTCTTTGATGAATAAAGAATGATATATGATATATATCGTGTCAATACGAGCAAACAATCACCTTTGGTACAGGTCACACAGCTTGTCTGAGATTTCAAAATCATGGCATTAAAAATACATACTGTAATTTGATTCCACATTCTATTCTATTCTATTCTATTCTATTCTATTCTGTATTCATTGTTGGGATACCTTTTTACATTTTAAAACAGGGTTTTATGACAAAACCCTACATGCATCCAACCTGTGGATCTTCATTTATTTTTTAATAATGAAGCTAAATGTTATCTTATTATTGTTTATATAGTTAATATTGAATTATTATTGGTATATTTTTTATTAAAATGATTATTATTATTTACATTGGTATTTTAATAACAATTAGGCATATTGTATATATTTATATATATATATATATATATATATATATATAGTTACACACATACACACACACACACGCACACTGACACACACACACACACACATATATATACACACACACACACACACACACACACACACACACACATATATATATATATATATATATATATACACACACACACACACACACACACACATATATATATATATATATATATATATACACACACACACACACACACACATATACATATATATATATATATATATATATATATATACATATAAGTATTTTTAAATCATAGTAGTATTTGTTGTACTGTCTTTTTTTATTTTATTTTTTTTTAAATATGTCCGGAAAGGATGTTTCCAGTGATATTTCATCTCAAAATGAAATATATAAAATATTTTTGTCTTTTAATTGTGGGGTGAAATATTACTTCTTGACAAGTTTAAAGAGATTGTCTTTTAACTGAATTGCACAAAATAGGCATCTGATTCTGAGATCAATTTTAACAAACATTATTCTATTAGTGTCTTAAGATCCAGTACGAGGTGCTTCGGGCCTGAAAATGGACTCTATTTCCCTGCTGGGCAGCAGCCCGGCCAGCACCAAAGTCTGCTTCCTACCAAACGGGCTGAAGAACGGGTCCAAAGAGGGATCGGGCAAGCCCACGGTCGCCATCATCGGTTCTGGAGACTTCTCCAAAAGCCTGACCCTGCGGCTGCTCCGCAGCGGCTTTCATGTGGTGGTGGGGAGCCGACAGCCCAAGAGAGCGGCCGAGTCATTCCCGCACGTAGTAGACGTGACCCATCACGAGGACGCAGTGGGGAAGGCCAACATCGTGTTCCTGGCCATTCGCCGAGAGCACTATTCCTCCCTCTGGGACATCAAACACCTGCTGGCTGGAAAAATACTGGTGGATGTCAGCAACAACAGACGGGTCAACCAGTATCCAGAATCAAATGCCGAATACCTGGCCTCCCTATTCCCAGAATCCATTGTGGTCAAAGGCTTCAATGTGATCTCGTCCTGGGCCATGCACTCAGGCCCCAGAGACTCCAGTCGACAGGTACGTTGTACAAAATTCAGTGTACTTCTAAAGCCACAAGACTCAGGAAAGTCTAAAGGTTTTAAACATGCTGAGCCAAATAATCTCACTTAGCAAGCTTGGCCAATTAAAACACACAGTTCAAAATCTTTCTGTTCAGATCTTTTGGCAGAGCTTCAGAACAGTCTGTGCAAGGTGTATCTGAGCCCAGACACAGTGTCTCGACCTGGACTCATTCCCAGTCTATATAGTACCAGTGGTATTTAAGTATTTCTGTACTACAGTATTTATTAATATTTTGAAATTATTTTTTATGTTTTCATTTTATAATTTTAGTTTTAGTAATTCTGTTGTGCTTTTGTAATTATTATTATTATTAAAAATATTTCTGTTCAGCTTGAATCTGTTTATTATAGTTTTATTTTGAATATTGTAGTACTTAAACATATTTATTAATATTTTGAAGTAGATTAAATTTTTTTAGTTTTCATTTTTTAGTTTTAGTAATTCTGTTATGTGCTTTTGTAATTATTATTATTATTATTTTAAATATTTCTAGTAAGCTTTAATTAATTTTTATTTTAGGTTTATTTTTTAGAAATTTCAGTACTTAAACTTATTTATTAATATTTTGAGGTAGCGTTTTTGTTTTCATTTTTCAATTTTAGTTTTAGTTCTGTTATGTGCCTTTGTAATTATTACTATAAATATTTCTGTTCAGCTTTAATTTTTTTTATTTCAGTTTTATGTTTAGCAATTTTAGTACTTAAACTTATAAATATAAAACTAATAAAGTTACTTTCAGTTTTGTTTTCATTTTTAGTTTGATCAATTCTGCTATGTGCTTTTGTAATTTTAGTTATTTTGTAAAAAGTATTTCTGTTCAGCTTTAATTTATTTTTATTTCAGTTTTATTTTTAGTAATTTTAGTACCTAAACTTATTTATTAATATTTCAAAGTGGCTTTAATTTTTATGTTTTCATTTTACATTTTTAGTTTTAGTAATTCAGTTATGTGCTTTTATAATTTTACTTATTTTTTTAAAAACTATTTCTGTTCAGCCTTATTATTTCAGTTTTATTTTCAGAAATTTTAGTATTACTAAAGAACACAGATACACACTGTTTTACTGCTCTATAACTGCAGTATAGACAAAATAAAATAAAACAAAAATAAAATATTACATACCCTGCTGTGTTCAACAGTGTGCTAAATTCTGTGGGTCAAAAACAAAATATAGCCCTCAGTATGCTAATGACGCTGCTGAAGTGACTTGGTGTCCAAGGAATGAAGATGATGTTGATTAGCAGAGACCCATGGCTCTTCCAGCCAGCAGTGAAAGCAAATGCCTTATTTTCTGTGAGCAGCTGGTTAGAATGATGAACAGATGATCTGTCCTCTTTGGAAACTCTGTGAGCTGAAAGAGGAAAAGATTTTATTAACACAATGAAAGATCCATTACAGCCATGCCATAAACTTGCTTTTATCTCACAGTCTAATTTTGAAACCTTATAAACTCAGTAAACTAATTCCACTCTAGTTATGGGTTCTAGGGAATTACTCCATACTGTAAACGATCATGCGTATATATAGAGGGATCCCAAGTCTGAGACCACAACGAAAATCTGGCATTCACAATCTAATTTAAACCTGGAATTGGCCAACAAAGATTTGGTCACCAATATATCAGCCTAATTGCTGCTGTGAATGATGAAGGTTTTGAAAGGAGCTGATTGCTTGTAATCTCTTTTCTACAGGTCTATATTTGCAGTAATTCAGTGGACGCTCGACAGCAGCTCATTGAACTGGCCCGTCGGCTCACTTTCATCCCTGTGGACATGGGTGCGCTCTCCTCTGCCAAAGAGATCGAGAATATGCCACTGCATCTCTTCACCGCCTGGAAAGGACCTGTTCTGACGGCGGTCGCCTTGTCCATCTTCTTTTTCGCTTACTCCTTTGTGCGGGACATTATCCATCCTTACATGAAGACCAGACAGAGTTTTTTCTACAAGATTCCTCTGGAAATAGTGAACAGGACGCTGCCTGTAGTGGCTATAGTTTTGCTTGCGCTGGTGTATTTAGCAGGACAGCTTGCTGCTGTGTACCAGCTCATCTACGGGACGAAGTACCGCCGCTTCCCGCCCTGGCTGGAGGGTTGGCTGGAGAGCCGCAAACAGCTGGGCTTGCTGAGCTTCTTCTTTGGCTGCATTCACGTGCTGTACAGTCTCTGCCTGCCCATGAGACGCTCAGAGAGATACCTGATGCTCAACATGGCCTATCAGCAGGTCTGTGTGTGTTCTACACCAGTGACATCCAGCAGTTCCACTGCGGTGGAAGTGTTTTTTGTTTTGATTTGCTCAAACTTTTATTCTGGACTTTATATTTTGAGGGTGTGGCTAATGTTACAAAACAGTAATAATAATAGTTAATACAATATAAAAAATATATGAATACATACATAAATACATAAAGATACAATTATATTAATAGAAACTGTATTATTTTTTGCTTTATTATTAATTGTAATTGTAATAATCATTGTCATAATAATTATAAAAGTAAATACATAATTACATACATAAATACATATAGAGATTAACTGAGTATTAATACTAAACATAATTAATAACAATGATAATAATCATCATATGTAAATAAATATATAGATAAATACATACTGATACAACAGCAAAACAATTAATCATAATAATAATATTGTTAATAAAATATAAAATAAATATATAAATGCATAATTACATACACATAGATATTAATAGAAACTACACTATTATTATTATTATTTTACTGGTTATTAATAATATATGTTTTAGCAATTTCGGTTTTTGTAGTTCAGATTCAGATTTATTTAGATTATATCAGCCTATCATCCACAATAATAATAATAATAATAATAATAATAACAATAATAGTTAATAAAATAAAAAATAAATACATAAATACATAGAGATGCAATGATATTAAAAGAAACATTATTATTATTATTATTAATCATTGTTAATTATAATCAAATAATAATCATAAAAAGTAAATAAATACATAAATACATATAGAGATTAATTAATAGAATATTAATACTAAGCATAATTAATAATCATTGTTCATTAATAACAATGATAATTATCATATGTAAATAAATATATAAATACATACTGATACGAAAACATTTTTTATTATATAAGCATTATATCAACCTATCATCCACAGTAGTAGTAATAATAACAACAACAACAACAATAATAATAATAATAATGATGATGATGAAAATATGTTTCCCGGGCTTTATATATTTGTTATGCACCAAACCCTATAAAACCCTATAAACCCTATAAAATTTCATAAATAAGTGTACATTTAAAATAATTATTTATGTAAAATATATGTTTAATATACATCTAAATAATTTCATATGTAAATTTATATATAAGTATAGTATAAGTATATAGTATAGTAGCGTCAATGTAAAATATTTTAGTCAAATAAAATAAAAATTTAAATTAAAAAAATATCCTATAAACAGATCTTATTTTTTCTTTCTCTGTAGGTACATGCCAACATAGAGAACTCATGGAACGAAGAGGAAGTTTGGAGAGTGGAGATGTATGTTTCCTTTGGCATCATGGGATTGGGGCTCCTCTCTCTATTAGCAGTCACTTCCATTCCATCGGTGCACAACGCACTCAACTGGCGAGAGTTTAGCTTTATCCAGGTAAGACAATCTCCATCCTCCAATCTCGCAGCTTCAGTGTTCTTTGGTCCTCAGACAAATAAGATGTCAAACGGGCGTCTATATCCTGTCAGTCCACTCTAGGTTACATCGCCCTGCTCATTTCCACGTTCCACGCTCTGCTCTTCGGCTGGCAGCGGGCGTTTCTGGAGGAGTCTTATCGCTTCTACATGCCGCCCAATTTTGTCCTGGCCCTGGTTCTGCCTGTCACGGTGATAATCGGAAAAGTGGTGTTGCTGCTTCCCTGTGTGAGCCGGAAGCTGAAGCGGATCAGGCGTGGATTAGACTCCAATCAGAGCCGCACCAACCACGAGAGACCAGCTGCCCACGTTTCACCTGAGAGGGTCACCATCATGTAACTCCACCGCACAGGAACAGTAACCTCTCAGCCTTTTGTTTCTAATCATGCACATAATACATGGCCAGCATACATAAGTTGACATTTCAGCTGCTTTATTGGACTCAAAGATTTATTTGTAGTTGGTATTCGGTTTCAGTCCTGTTTTCTTTAATGAATAGGAGTTGAGTTAGAACTGCAATGGTCATGTGACCTCAATGACCCCTTCAAAGGAGGACGTCATGTGACTGGATGACTTGTGTGTATTGTATACCAAATCTTGTTAAAAATAATGTTATTTATGCACACTCTGCTGTTCAAAAATTTGGGATCAGTAAGATGTTTTTCAATGTGTAATGTTTTAATTCTCACCAAGGCTGCTTTTGTTTGATTATAAAAAACAGTACTATTGTGAAATATTATTACAATTTAAAATCAGTGTTTATATTTAAATATATTTTAAAATGTAATTTACTCCTGTGATGCAAAGCTGAATTTTCAGCATCATTACTCCAATCTTCAGTGTCACACGATCCTTCAGAAATCATTCTAAAATGCTGATTTGCTGCTCAAGAAACATTTCTAATTATTATTAATGAAAATAGTTGTGCTACTTAATTTGTGGAAATGAGATAAATGTTCTTTCATGAATAGAATGTTCAAAAGAACAGCACTGATTTGAAATAGAAATCTTTTGTAACATCATAAATGTCTTTACTCTCATTTTTGATCGATTTAATGCATCCTTGATGAATAAGGTATTCATTTTTTTCAAAAGTAAAATCTTACTGACCCCAAACATTTGAACACATATAAATGTGCAGTTTGATTAAATCTCATGCCAAAACTCTGGCTTATGTCTTTACGTCAACATGACAAATTGTCTTTGCAATCTTTCATCAACATGTAACTTTATCCACACAGGAAATGTGTAAAGGTTATGGCCAAAATAACAAATAACTATTGTTTCGGGGGAAATAAAAGCATTACCTTTGTGATCAAAATGCTCCTAACTTTCATATCCCGGGCTTCATTCTGGTACAGAAACACCCTCTTTTCTCTTTCCCAATGGGACTCCCTGAAGTTCTGCCCTGTTCACTGAGAAATCTATCACAGAAGTTAAATGGGTTGTGAATGTCATTTCATGTTGACTTTAGTATAATTTAAGCATTTTTTAACATTGGATTAACTGCATTCACAACACTCTGTGAGATTTGATGGTTCATATGACAGACCGACATGTCATGTTAGTGTCACACCGAACCTGTTTTAACATCTGTACAGGCAAAACAGTACCATGACAAGTTCAGTCACGGGAAATGACCTGCACGGACTCACTACTAAACATCTCATGCTAACAGACAGCTTGTTTCTACACTGTTTCCTGTGAAACTGTTTTGTGTCACTTGTCTTGTTGCACAGCGCTATCTGCCTCCAGTGTGTTGTTTGGTAGCAGTGTGAACACTCAAACTCCTGTGCCTCACTTGATGTTTGGAGTGAGCATCAATAAATACAAATGTACAGAATATCTCTCCAAGACATTCATTTTTATCTTATTTTACCTTCCCATACAAACAAGTACTAAGTACTAAGATAATAAAATCACGGTACTCCAAGTTTGGGGTTGGTAAGATTTTTTTAATGATTTTTAAAGAAGACTTTTACTTACCAAGGCTGCATTTATTTCATGAAAAATACAGTAAAAACAGTAAAATTGTGAAATATTATTACAATTTAAAATAACTGTTTTCTATTTGAATATATTTTAAAATATAATTTATTCCTGTGATGCAAAGCTGAATTTGCAGCATCATTTCTCCAGTCTTAAGAGTCACATGATCTTTCAGAAATCATTCTAATGTGCTGATTTGCTGCTCATTTATTTATTATATATTTAAAAATACTTTTTTTGTAACAATGTACAAGTCTTTACTATCACTTTTGATCAATTTAATGCATCCTTGCTGAAAAGAAGTATTAATTACTTTCAAAAAATATTTTGGTAATGTACTTTTGAAAAATACCATGGTAATACCACATTACATGACTAAACAGGGATGATATTGTCATGGCATCATGTCCAAAAAGACATTGTAGTACATTTTTTAATATGCATAGAAGATTGAAGGTTAAAAACAATTAAAAAACAAAAATGTTGTTTTACAAAAATATTAATTTTTTTATTTTGACTGCAGTATATTACATAAACTTAAATAGTCGAAAATCTTCCCTCAGCATGTTATGTGGCAAATGCGACTGTTCACTCGGTTGAAGATATTTACTCCAAAAAGACACAACAGCAAAAAAAAAAAAAAAGTAGAATAAAATGTTTTTATGACATATTTTGGCACAAAAGGCGTTGAATTATAGTATCATCCCACGTCAGTCCTGCTGGAATTGTGGTGGGCTTCTAAAATCATTCTGACTTTTCACCTCATTACCTACAGTTTTCACTCCCACACATGTAGCACACACATTCACCAGCAGATGGCGCACCTCTCCCTCTCAAACAGAGCATTATGGGTAAACACACCTAGCTGTGGGTGTCTAGTGCTGCCCACCACCAGTTCGTCATGAGATAAAATGTAATCTCTTCATCCCCCAAAATGTTCAGTTTAGATCTTAGCAGGCGTATCTGAACCCTTAAAGATCTCCTGAAGCTCTGGACACATAATAATATCAATTAGCGTGATGAGATGAGCAGAGAGTCTGTCTCTATGGCCGCAGGACTGCGATGCTAAAGCCTGTTAAATCTTTTATTAAGCCATTATCACTGAAGGGAGCTGAACCGTCGACCCGGACGGAAGGTCCTCCGACGTTTCGATGAAGTGTCACGAGGGTATTTTGTTTGGACCGGACCTTGAGCCTCTATAAGTGTCACTGCCAAGCATTTACTAGGAAACCTGCCACAAATCACTGCAAATCCAAGACAGAGACACTTCTCACGTCATGCTGAGATCGTAACAGTCACCATGGCTACAAATGCGCTTCCTGCTAAGTTTGAAAGACGGAGAGAGATTAGTCTTAATTACCACTAATGATCAACAAACAAAGAGAAATTGTCTGCTTGTTATACTCCCGTACAGGTTATCACCCCGAACCGTAATGGCCCCACTAACTTACATCTACTTCATGCTGATGTCGTTCATCAAAACAGCTGCGTTAATTGCAGGGGAGAGTAAAAACTGCAGTTTAGGAGAGCGTGTGGCCAGCATGGGCTCATAAATAAAACACTCTGCCTCATTTGCTTCTTAATACTTTTATGGTGGGCTCCTCAGTGGTTCTCAGGAGGAACATTATGCTTTTGTTGCATAACAGACACAATGAAACCATCTAAAACAACCTGGTTAATAAAACAAATAGAGGACACGAAGACTGAAAAAAAAAAAATCTATACACTACGGTTTGAAAGTTTGGGGTTATTACAATTTTTTTTTTTTTTTAAAGATTTCTATTTTTCAGCAAGGACCAATTAAAATGATCAAAAGTGAAAGTAAAAATATTTAAAATGTTACAAAAGATTTTTGTTCATGGTTCAAAATTAAAAAAATTCACGGTTTTCTTAAAAATATTAAGCAGCACAACTTTTTTCAACATTGATAATAATAAAAAATGTTTCTTAAAAAAGGATCATGTGACACTGGAGTAATGATTCTGAAAATTCAGCTTTGCATCACAGGAATAAATTACATTTTAAAATACATTAATATAAAAAACTGTTCTTTTAATTTATAATAAAATTTACTATATTTTTGATCATAAAATATATTTGAGAATAAGAGACTTCTTTTAAAAAAATACTACAACATTTTAAAGACTCCAAACAGTAGTGTATAGGAATGTACCACTACAAGAAAAAAGGAATAAAATATTAATTACATTACATAATAACAATACACATATTATTATTATTACACAGGTCATATGAACTAATTTAATGGTAATTTTTGACCTGTTCAAGTCATCACAGCCCACTATTTCATATGAAAAAGAGCAGCGTGAACATTCTTCTAAAGATATTCTTTTGAGTTTCACAGAATAAAGAAAGTCGAACAAGTTTGAAATGATATGAATGTGAATAAATGATTATAAAATGATTTCTGGGTCAACTATAAGTAGCTTTTGCAACTATAATCAATGTTCCTCTGCTCTTTGCTCATTCAAACTTCTGTCCAAAGTGATTAGGGTTTTTGCTGATTTGGAAAGAGCACCGTTTTCAGTGATTCTCGATTGTAGGTGTTGAATAAGTATTCTCTCAATTTTTCATTTTGCATTCAATCCCTCCCTTTCTCTCTCCTATCGATTGCCTTTTCTACTCCTCTCACTAGAAGACCTGAACGACTCTTCCTCCTCTCACTGATTGCATAATCTTCCTATTAAAATATGAAAATGGCTTCCACTCTACATGTGTGAAGATCTGCCATGCTGCCTGTGGTTCCTGTGCTACAGTAGTAACTGATGGTATGACAGGGAAAAGGTCACACATACATCATCTTATTAAAGGAATAGTTCACTCAAAAATGAAAATTTGCTGAAAGTGTACTCACCCTCAAGCCATCCAAGATGTAGATGAGTTTGTTTCTTCATCAGAACAGATTTGGAGAAATTTAGCATTACATCACTTGCTCACCAATGGATCCTCTGCAGTGAATGGGTGCCGTCAGAATGAGAGTCCAAACAGGTGATAAATCCATTTTAATAATCCACAAGTAATTCGCATGACTCCGTTTACAAGAGAAAACAGTTCTAACCAAATATGTCAGTTGGATTTTGATATGAGGGGACAACAGGGAATGGACTTTTTCCACTGGAGAAAGCGTTATAATGGATTATGGACTCGTGGTTTGGCCAGAATCAACCGTTTAAGTTTAAAAAGCCTTAATAACTGATGGACAAAACAAAATAACTGATGGACTGGAGTCGTGTGGATTACTTGTGGATTATTGTGATGGTTTTAGCAGCTGTTTGGACTCTCAATCTGATGGCACCCATTCACTGCAGAGGATCCATTGGTGATCAAGTGATATAATGCCAATTTTCTCCAAACCTGTTCCGATGAAGAAACAAACTCATCTACATCTTGGATGGCCTGAGGGTGAGTAACTTTTTTAGCAGTTTTCCTTTTTGGGTGAACTGTTCCTTTAAGGTGCACCTTGCTTTAAAGAAATGTAAACCTAAAAATGAAAATGCTCTCATCATTTACTCACCGTCATGTCGTTTCAAACCCTATGATTTTCCTTCTTCCGTGAAACACAATTGGAGATGTCAAGCACATTGTCTTTTCTTCCCTTACAATGCAAGTGAATGTCGACAGAAGCTGTCAAGCTGTAAAAATGACAAAAAAGCAGAAGAAAGAAAGTCATACTGGTTTGGAAAGACATGAAGATGAGTAAATGATGACAGAACTTTCATTTTGGGGTGAACAGTCATTTTAAGTAACCAAAAGCTGTTCAATTCTACTGTGAAAAATATCTTCTAACATCTTGTTTTTCTTTCTTTCTTTCTTTTTTTTTTTCTGGAGCTATATATTACACTCTTGAGAGTGTCCTTAAGTCGCTCTGTTCAGCCCTTGTTCTGTTTTAACCTCAAAAGTGGACGTTGTGATGAATATACAAGTGCTGGTCATTCTGACATGGAATGATACACTTATGGAGGCACTCTGCTTTCCTCCCGATTAAATGAAAAGGAAATTGCTCCACTATCATTTATGTGCAGAACCATCTTCATTATGAAAGCCACCAGGAAGCCGGCATCCAAGTGTTGAACCACTGCCAATAAAACCAATCAGAGCGTAGCCGGGGCCTGAGGCTGCAAAACAGCACAGAGAGAGAAAAAAAAGAGTCTGCGAGATTCATCAGAGAAGAACATAGCAAAACGACACTTAGAAAACGGTTAGGATTCATCTCAGAGAGGATAAAACAAAACAAATTAGAATCAGAACAGAGCCGACTGGATAGATTAGAACAGATGAATTAAAAAGAACAGCAGGAAAGAATAGTAAAGAGCAGAGAAGAACAGAATAGAAGAGAAGGGGGAAATAGAGCTCAATAAAAGAACAGGAAAGAAAAGAGTTGTTTCTACACATGCAGAAACAGAATAAAGTGCAATTGAAAAGACAGCAGAATAGAATTTAACAGAATAGAATGGAGCAGGACTGATAAATTTATATATTATATCAGTGGTCCATGAAGGATTCCAGGTGGTTTGCAAGATTTAAAGAAAATAATTATATTAAATTCAATTAAATAATATTTCAACATAATTTAAGCATAATTGTACATCTTCTTTCAAATTATCCTTAATTTATGTCACATATGTTGAAATAATATAGCTGAATTGAAAGCTGGAGAACCACTTTATTATATTCACTGCTGTTTAAAAAATCCGGGATCAGTAAGATTTTTAAATATTTTGAAAAAAAGTACCCCATGTAAAAAAAAAAATAAAAAAATTATAGTAATTGTTATTATATAATAATATATTATTATTTTATTAATTTGTTTTCTAGTGGTGTATTCACTACTGTTCGGAGTCAAATAAAATTTGTAATATATCTGAAAGAAGTCTCTTATTCTCAAATCTATCTTTCGATTTTATAGTAAAAACAGCAATGTTGTGAAATATTATTACAATTTAAAATAACTGTTTTCTATTTTAATGTATTTTAAAATGTAATTTATTCCTGTGATCAAAGCAGAATTTTCAGCTCCAGTTTTCAGTGTCACATGATCTTTAATAAATCATTCTAATATGAGTATTTACTGCTCAAGAAACATTTCTTATTAGCCCTATTATCAATTTTGAAAACAGCGCTTTTTAATATTTTTGTGGTAACACAATAAATGTCTTTACTGTCATTTCTGATCAACTTAATGGAAAAAAAATCTTAAAGAAAAGAACAGAACAGAACAGAACAGAATAGAATAGAACAGAGCACAACAGAATAGGGCAGGCAACAGCAAATGAAGTGCATTGATTAGTCAATAACAAAGCTGCTACACGGAATCAGATGTAAACTGTAAAGCTCACAGAATGTTTTGAGAGGGGCTTTGCTGGTCCAGTGACCCGCGGCGTGGGAGGGACAGCTGAGACGCGCAGCCTGCCGGCGAATGAGTGGGTCTGACTGGACTGCCATCTTCCCTCATTAAGATTTGATTAAGATTATTGTGCCCTTTCACGGAAAGCAAACAGAATGTTCTTCATTTGCTCTTCCTCCGTGCTGTCTTCCTGTCCAGGCTGTTTCTGTTTTCCCTCTTACGTCCATCTGCGAGGATTGCGTTAAAGAAGGTTATTAGCATGCTAGTACTGAGTGTAGCGCGTGACAAATATAGAATGACATTTACGTGTATTTACTGAAGACAATGCAGTTATGTTCTTGATCAATATCAATTCAGTCTCGGGCAAACACGTCCTCATCTATATTCTTTAATTACATGTTAAAAAAACCAAACATGAGCGAGAATGTAAATATTAACAAAAAATATATCCTACATATTTCTGCAGCTTTAAAACTGCTGTTTGCTTTGTGTGAATAATTAGTATTATAATATAAACATAATATTTAAAATAATATATTAATATACTGTATATCACATATATTACAACATATACATATAATAACATAATATTCTAACATAGTAAAATTTTGGAATATACCAATATTAATATTATATTATAATAATATTATAATATCCTGCAGCTTGGAAACTGCTGTTTGCTTTCTGTATGTGCGTGTATACATATAAATTATAATATAATATAACATAATATATAATATAATATTATTATTAATAATTATAATATATACAGATAATTTTTCTTATATCTCATATTTTATTATATTATTATATTCTAATATCGTTAACAATATATATATATTTCTAATACAATATAATTACTATAATTTATATATTTATATATATATATATTATTAAAATTCACACACATACACACACACACACACACACACACATAAAATAATAATAATAATATATATTATTGTATTATTAATTATATTTATTAATTATTATATATATTAGTACTGTCAAACGATTAATCGCAATTAATCACATACAAAATAAAAGTTTTTATTTGCATAATATATGTGTGTTCTGTGTATATTTATTATGTATATATAAATACACACATATACAGTATATATTTTGAAAATATTTATATGTATTTACATATCTATATTTATATTCATATAATTTATATTATAAATAAATATATTTAATATATAAACATAGCATATTTTTCTGAAATATATACATGCATGTGTGTGTATTTATATATACATAATAAAAATACACAGCACACATACATATATTATGTAAACAAAACTTTTATTTTGGATGCGATTAATCGCAATTAATCGTTTGACAGCACTAATACACACACACACACACACACACATATATATATAGTATGAAATTATGTTTTTTTTGCATCTCTTCTTATACTATTCTAATGTCATTTAATAATATATATTACTAATAAAATATAATTACTATAATTTATATAAATTATTAAAATTTAAAATTTTATGTATGTGTGGGTGTGTTTTTATATAACTTTCCATTTGCACATTGGTAAACATGGTCCTTTTTAAAAATCAGATTAACTGAAGAAATCTGACAATCAATTATCAAAATCCTAGTAGCAATTATGGTGTTTTGTCATAAACTTTGGTAGACATGGTGGATTTTTTGTAAGGACATCATCATAAAGAGACTCATTGATGCATTCACCGCACATGAGGGTAACAGACCGCCTGTCCGTCCTCCACGTGTCCCAGCGGAAAGGTGACAGGATCGATGTCCACATGTGTGATTAGTTTTCCACATAAGGCTGTGACAGATAGAGATAATCCCTGCATAAATCACGCAGCTGCAGTGCACCTTTCATCAACACACTCTGGCCAATCAATCACCTGCATCCACCCTGTCATCCAGTCAGAATCCAGCTCTCTGAGATGAACAGGTTGGTCTGCCTGACGACCCGGCCCGATGCTTCTGTTCAACCAAAGACGAACATTCAGGTCAGCCAAAGAACAATGTGCGTATCTTTCAAATAACTCAAAAGCAATGAAATATAACTTCCCCTATTACTTTTGCCACAAACCGGATGAAATATCCTCAGATGTGTTGTGTTTGAGAAGGAATGAGATATTTCACTATCGGATCTTGAACCTGAGAATGGCGGAGATCTAAGCTGATGGAAACACAGTCCTGCAGCCCTGGAATCTGCTTGATATGTTGCCACAGAGATAAGAATGGCATGTTGTGTTTCTCATTGAGTGAAGGACTAGCCTGACTCTCATTTGACATATGGAGGCCGGAAAATGGAGACTGCAGACGGGATTGATGGGAAACTGAAAATACAACTCGGGTCTTTATAGATGGCAAGATAAGAGATTGTGGCAACAGAAATGTTGCATGTACTATATTGTAGCTTGCAGGACTGAGTGCCATTTAGAAGTGAGTGAATTGCTGAATTTGAATCGAATTTGAATTGATTCAGCAAACAGAATTTGAGGAAGTAGAATTATAATTGTTACAAATTAATATACACAAATCATTTTCATTAAATGTAACATTAATAATACATTTTTGTACGCTATAGAAATATTCCCACAAATATTTGTAAATATATTTATTATTAAATATTATTAATATAAATACTAATCATTTTAATACACACACACACACACACACACACACACACACACACACACACACATATATATATATATATACTAGTGTCAGTGGGAAATATCAGTTTACATTTCCAAACATTCATTTTGCCATTAATTGTAATAAACCAGTGAGATTTTTGTTTTGCAGGTAGGTTTCTTGAAGCATCTTGGAGACATTGCCACAGTTCTTCTGGATTTAGTCTGTCTCAGTTTGTTCTGTTTCTTCATGTCATTCCAGACAGACTGGATGATGATGAGATCAGATCTGTGTGGAGCACTGGCTGTTGTCAGACTCCTTGTGCAAACAAAAATCTCACTGGATTATTACAATTAATGGCAAAATGAATGTTTGTAAATGTAAACTGATATTTCCTACTGACACACTACAGCAAAAGATAGAAATTAACTGACTTAAAACCATTTTTAGCTGGTGAAAATACTAGTGTTCTAATCATTTTGGCCACCACTGTATACATCAAGGACATGATTAATATAATATAATATAATATAATATAATATAATATAATCTGACATTAATTATATAGTTTATATAATTTATTTATAATTTGTGTGCGTATGTTTGTATGTGTGATAATTTTGTAATGTCACATAGAAATTTTCACACATAAATATTTGTTAAAAATATCTATAAATATCTTTAAAACACAAATATATAAATAAATAAATAAATAAATAAATGTGCTCGCGCACACACACACACACACACACACACACACACACATATATATAAACAATTTTTCTAGCCACAAAAGCAATATACAGTACATCATTTGTGATATGATTTTGGCAAGTCTATCAAACACGTGTATCCAGCAGTAGTTTTGTCCACTAGTGATCAACCAAAGTGACCTGGTGACCTCCAAGAAAAAAAGTCTCTGTTGTACGACTGCTGTACTTCATTGAATTTTAATTTGGTAAAATCCTCTTCATATATTTCCAAATTAAATTCCATTTCAGCATCTTGTTGGATATTCACATTCATGAACGGAGGTGATTCTTCAATTCTGAATGGCCCTCGTTATTAGTTTTGGGGTAAAATGCTCCATCAAATCTTGGCTCAGTTTATTTGTCAGAAAGAGCAAGGCGGAAACCGTGGCAGATATGATCAGACCAGGCGAAAAACCGTATTTGATGCTGCTCTCACACTAGACAAAGTGCACTCATGAGCTCTTTCAGGCTCACAGATGATCTACAATGGCCACTAGTACTTTACAAGACCCATTGACGACCCTTTCAGGCTGGTCATGTTATCCTGGAGGCTTTAAACGTGAACCATCTATCAAAAATAATAAGCTTTCGTCTCTTCATCTGACAGAGCTGCTTTTGGCTTCATCGCTGAACCAGATGGAGAGAATCCTTTTACCGAGCCAATCGGCTGTATCTCTGCCTAACTTCAAACAGTTTAACTCATCATTCCTCCTGGAGAACTGTGGGATTTCTTTTCCCACACGGTAAGATGCATCTTGTCCAGCTTCCGCTTCTTTAAGGTCGAGTTTGTTCATGTACTGTTTCCCCAGGTCATTTTACAGTCAAACCACTGAAATCTTGCCACCGTCGGCCCACACAAAGAGCAAAGCCAGCCTTATATTCCAGTCCAGATCATTAACCTGATCATTTGAGTATCTCTCACACTGGTGGTAATGGCCCTGAATAAAGACTGCCAACTATTCTTTAAAAATAGGAAGTGGAACTGCAGGCATTATGTTGATAAGTGACATCCAGTTATTATCAGTGGTGGCATCAAAATATATATTCAAATATTCAATCATTTGAATTAATATATAATTTAAATCTAAATATAATTAAAATGTAAATAATAGATGAAAAACCAAAAATAGAAATGTTAATGTTAAGCTAAAAATAAGCAGAAAATATAAAATCAATCAAAGCTAAACAGAAATATTAAAATAATGACAAAAGCACAAATAAATTCTAAAACTAAAAATAAAATCTAAAAATTAAAGCTAATTCAAAATTTGTATATGCAATATATGGGATATAAGCAATACTAAAATACCAATGGTTATCATAGAAATTCAGTTTTTCTGTGTAAAAATGTCTTGTAAATTGCACATTTTGTAGGTCATGCTGTTATTTAATGCATTCAAAAAACAGTATGCATACTAAAGCATATACTGCAGAACAGTAAGAACAGTATGGTAGTATTTTGAGCATAACCTATGATCATAATGGCATGCTGCTTGTACTGTACTTGTGAAGTTTGTATGTTTATTGTGCAAAGTATATTGATTTTTCAGTGTTTTTGCCATAGTAGTATATATACACAGTAGCATTGTATCCCACAATGCAATGTGCTTCCATTTCCAGTGTGATGAATGACGCTGAAGTAATAGCAGCTGATTTTAAACATCTCTTTCTTTGAACTTGTAGATAAATAAATATTTATATTTCAAATATATTAAACAAAATAAATACAACTAAACTAAAAGAAACTAAAATACAATCAAATTAAAAAAAAGAAAGTGATGAACTTCACAGATTGGAGTTGTAAAGGTATTAAATACCTGGAACATATATTCGAAGGGACAGACTTTATTCCCTTTGACAAATTAGTTAAACAATATGGGATTAATAAGCACAGATTTTTAGAATATCAACAAATTAAATCTATTGTAAAAAGGAAATTTAAGTCTAATCATATCAAATTACAAATACCACCAAGTGTGGCAGATTTTCTTAATCTCAAAACCCCCAAATTAATGTCTAAAATATACAGGACACTTTCCAAAATAGATGAATCAGTATCACTTCCTATTGCAAAATGGGAGGCAGATCTATCAGTAAGCTGGGACCATAATTTCTGGTCTCAGATATGTTTAAAAACCTTTGAACTGATTAGAAATCCTGGTTTACAATTAATACAATACAAAATCCTGCACAGAGTGCACTACACAGGTCATCGGATGTTCAGGATGGGTTTTACAGCTTCTAATAACTGCTCACACTGTAAAGGCAATACACCTGACAATTACATCCCGCTCTGGTTCTGTCCACCTGTTGAAAGTACTGGTGAGATTTGTGAAGACTTGTAAAGTGTCTTAAATGTTCTATTCCAGCCTCTCCTTCAGTCTGCTTGTTGGGCGACCTAGATGGTGTCACTACAGAAGATAACACAATTCACATGGCTTTCACCTATGCGTGCTGAAGACTGTCCTCATGAACTGGAAAAATAAAAATAATCTTAATATCAATCAATATAGAGATCATTTGTTGGATTATATTAGTCTTGACACAGCTTCTGATACCACATTAGATCAATCTCTCTGGGCTTCTTTGATCAGCTCCATCACCTAGTGTGAGTGGGGGGTCCCGATTCTGTCCGGCTGTGGTTTTTGTTGTTGGCGTGGGGTGGCCATACGGGCTTAGGGCATCTGGGGACTCCCTGGGGGTAGGTTCTTGGGGGGTTCGAGCAGAATGGAGCCTTGGCCTGGATGGGGTATTGGTGACTCTTGGGTGCTGTTTTGCTGGCGGCTGCATGGGCGCTGCTGGGGATGCCTGTGCCGGGCGGACGTAGGTTGCCAGCCTGGCGGCCGCACTGTTCCAGGATTGTCCGGGGGCTTGAGGTTCTGGGCGCTCTGCCTCCCGGTTGGGGAGGTTACGGCTGGGCCTGGGAGCTTGGGTCCTGGTTGGCGTGCCGCCGGGAGCATGGGTTGGTGCTTGCGCTTGGGCCCGGCCCTGGTGTGAGTCTTGATGCATCGGTGCCTCCGCGGGGAGGGGGGATCAATAGAGGTGGGGAAAACGGGCTTAACCTGGGTGTCTTGTATCTTATGTAGTCTGGGAGTTGACTGAATGATGGGGTGGGGTAGTTTCCTCTGCTGTGGGAGTCTGGTAGGCGGCCCGGGCTGCCATGGGCCCTGGTCTGGATGGGCCTGGGCCCCGCGCTGGGCAGATTTGGGGGTAACGGGGTGCTTATGGGGGTCAGCGGGGAGCCTGGCTCCAAGGGGGAGTATTTTTGCCCCCTCTGATCTTTCCTCCCCATCCCTAAGACTTCACTTCTCCCCGCTCCATCACACCAGCACACACAGGTAGGGTTTTGAGGTGCGGGTGCGTCGCTGGGATGCGGGGAGGTGGGGCTCCTCTGTCTCCTCGTGGCCGCCTGCATCTCAATCACACATTACAGCTTAGACATTTCTCATTACTTACTGTCACATGACACATACATATAGGGCCTTGGGGGTGGGCACACTGAATGGCATCCGGAGGCGGTCTGTTCATTCAGCCTTCCCTCTGGTGCCAGTGCCCACTCTCAATTTTAAGTTGCACATAGACATTGAGGGCTCTAGGGAGAGGACAGGAAGCTGACACAAGTTTGTGGAGGGTGCCTCCCTGTTTTAAAGCACCCCTCTTTTAAAGCACCTTAGAACAGCACACACCAACACTACATTTGGCGGGTGAGGTGAAGCATGGGAATTTTTTCTCACCCCTGTTCTCTGTTCTCTGTCCGGGCTGGGGGCTGTGAGGATGAGCTGGCCGCCAGTCAAGGGGTCTGGGCTGGTGGTCTTCTCTGCTACTGCGGGGACCGAGTGATCTTCCTGTCCCCACGCCGGGCAGAGAGTTCAGCTCCGGGATCGGGCGCCCTGATTACCCCTCTGGGGGTGGTGGTGCCTGGATCCAGGAGTATAGTGTGCGTATAGGGAGTGTGAGTGTGGGTACCGTGTCCATTTTTGTGTGTCTACATGTGGGGGCGAGGTGTGAATATTCGTTCGTGCATGAGGGTGGGAACGTATACTTGTGTATATGTGTGCTTGTTCGTCTACGTCTATGTGTCAGGTCGGGCCTTAGACTCCACCTCACTCATCATCTCAGTCGGCCCCACCCCATTACCATGCCCTGCCGGTGGAGGATGCTGCCGCCGGTGCGTTGGTGGTTTCTCGCGCCGGGGCGGGATGCTCGGGTGTGCGCTGGCCCACTCTCGGCGGTCGCTTGGCCCCGGGCCTGGCCCTGCTGGCTGCTGGAGCGGTTGGGGGTGGGGGCCCTTGGATCTCTCCGGGCCCAGGGGCGGTCTGCCCTGGTGTGGTCGGCTGCCGGCGGAGCCCTGCTTGGGCTTGCAGCACGGCTTTGCCTGGGCGTCTACACTGTGGCTGTCGGAGGACCCACCTTCGGGCTCTCCTCTGCCCTTTTCTGGGTGGGGGCCGCGGTTGTCCCTGCGGTGGTTCTCCTGGGGTCCGTGCCCTGGGGGGCCTCAGTGTTTGGGGCCCAGGTCTTTTCCGTGCCTGCTTCATGCCTTGCGGGATTGGGCTGGTTTGTTCCCCACACTATTATACATTTACATGGAGAGACACTTATGAACACAACCGCGCTCACACACACAGGTGTACACTCAAGCATTCACATTGGTGTAAAAACAGGTGCTCACAGACACACATTGTCTTGATCTGCTGTTGCTTCAAAACTTATTTTGTAATATTAGTTATGCGTGCTGCTCAATAACATTTAACATTTAGAATTTATTGTGATTCATACAGATGTTGGTTGTTGCTGCAGTTTCTCTGATGTTGTGTCTTCTGTTGTTTTCTCTTTTTGTCAGCAGGTATCGAAGCAAATTGTCTGTTTTTTTCTTTTTTTTTTCTTTTTTTTTTTTGTTTGTTTGTTTTTTTTTCTTTTTTTTTTGTTTTTTTTTCTCTTTTTCCTCTCTCTCTCTCCCCCTTCTCTGTTGACTTTCTCCACAATTTTTTTTTGTTTTGTTTTCTAATTCCTTTTTTTTTATTTTTTTTATTTTTTTATTTTTTTATTTTTTTTATTTTTTTATTATTAATATTATTATTATTATTTTTGTTATTATCATTATAGTTTTTTTTTGTTTGTTTGTTTTTGTTTTTTTTTCTTCTTTCTCTCTCTTGTTTTCTCTGTCCCCTGGTCTTGTCTGTCATAGTAAAAAAAAAAAAAGACAGGCTTTGAATGATGATAGCATAGCTACACATACGTACTGTCATGTGTTATCTGTGTTACTGACAGGCCGGAAAAAAAAGAAAAAAAAAAAAGAAAAAAAAAAAGAAAGAAAAATAAGCATGTTTATTTCCAGTATGACTACTGGAAGCCACTTGCTAAAATGCAGACATTATTCCATGCATGAAATGAAATAAAATAAAATAATACAGAAAAAAAACATAATAAAATAATACAGAATAAAATAAAATAAAATAAAATAATAAAACATGTTTATTTCTAATATGATTACTGGACACCACTTGTTAAAATGCAGACATTATTCCATGCATGAAATGAAATGAAATAAAATAAAATAATAAAACATGTTTATTTCTAATATGATTACTGGATGCCACTTGCTAAGCTGAACATGCAACAGAATGAGATTAAGTGACAATATATGGCATACAATTATTTTAAACATTTACCAGTAAATATAGTGCACTATTTCACATACTGGTACTACTTTTTTTATTATAGCCATTGCACAGTATATATACTACTTTGTAAGGAGTAGCATTTCACTCCAAATAGCCAATATATTGTTCTGTCCTGAAAATTGGAGAGGTGAAATCAATATTAGGTTTTGTCAACTGTCTTTGATTTCAGTACAGATATACAGTATACGTCAGGATGTGACACAGGGGAAATCATAACAGCAAACGCTCAGTCTGACATAGTCTGATATTGCTCTCGTATCGTATAACAGCGTCCTATGCTGAGAGGGTTGTTCGGTAACACACTGATAAGACGGGCTGGTTATCACTAATGTTTTATGTGATTATGAGAGTCTCTCTGGAGTGGACAGCAAACATTAGCGTCCATCTAAAGTTTATCTCTCAGTCACAGAGCAAAAGAATCATCCTCCCTTTGTGGATTCTGATCAAATGTGCCGCTTGATCCGATTGGAACACATCCTCGAAGTTAGATGGGATGTAAAATCCTGTGTGAGCAGAACAGTCCAGCTAGCATCGATCTCCAGCGAGAGCCTGGTGTCTCAGCAGTTGCTCTATCGAGCAGAAGAGCAGCGGTGCGTCCCATTGGAGAGCATCACACACTGCCGGACAGCAGGAGATATAGAGCCCAATCGCTCAGCTGATTCATGTTTCCTGCTGCTTTCCTGCACCTCTGCCTAAATCTACCATCGACCCTCCAATCAGGGCTGAGAATGCAAAGCATGATGGGTTGTGATTTAGTGGGGATTGTATCTGACAGGACAGAGAGATGTGCAGGTTTACTAAAAGAGCAGTTACGTTTGTATTTTCTCTGCAGACAGAGATGTTTAGCTGCCCTTTCCAAGCCAGACAAATGTTGGGTCAAATGCTGTATTACTGTATGTGCAGAAGATTTTATGCACACAGCAAGCTTTTAAAAGATCTGCCAATAACTCGATGGATTTCGAAGTTTACTCGCCGGACACACCACAGACTGGGGGGAACTAAAAGGACTTGGGACAAAATGCACCTTAAATGAGTATTTCAAAAAACTATTTCAGTGAAATTAACCGACATTGAGTAAAAATGTCTTTAAGTCCTGCAGTTCTTCCAATGAGGGATTCTGTTTAAATAATATTCCAAATATCCACGTTATTTTAATTCATCATGTACATGTTTTAATGCATCACAAACATGCATGTTCTGAAAACTACTGTTTATAGAGTTCTGCTGATATAAATGAATATGAGAACATTATCTAGCTGGATAATATAACATATGCTTTGCTGGAAATACTTACAAAAATATTATTGAGAGAATCTTATTTATATATAAATACGATAATATAAATGAATAATGTTAAATTATTATTTTATAAATTATTAAACAGGACAAATTATTTAAATGTATTGCTATTATATAATAATATTAAAATGTTATGTTAATATATACATATGAAAAAATGTAAATGATTTGTAATTTAAATAATTTAATATTATAAAATATATTATAATATATATTTCATATATAAAATATTATATATTATATATTTAATGTTTGAAAATTCTTTTAAAACTCATTCAATATATATATATATATATATATATATATATATATAGCAAATAACTAAAATATTATTATTACATATACTTTAAAACATTATTTTATAGTTACATATAAAATTACATTTTAGTTATTTTCTATTGTTTCAATACTTTTAAAAGAAAACAATGTCTAATATAAAACAGCTACATAATATAATTTAGAAAATGACTTTAAAATTATTTAAAAGAAAATAATGTTTATATATAAAATATTATATGAAATGGTTGTAATAAATACAGACACCATACTTTCTAATCAATACTGAAAATATTGCTAAAACAAATGGTTATGTATTTTTATGTTTATTAGAATGTGGCATTAAAAATTTAGCAAAATGCCCATGTCTGACACTACTGGAATCCATTGTAAATTGAGTCTCCTGTGAAGAGCACTACTGGGGTTGCTGAGTTTGCAGAACGTTCCAAATCATTTACTTACGAGGTTCACTTATGAGAACCTGCTGCCTGTGTCAGTAGTAGACAGCGAGGCAGCTCACGAGGCTTTGGAAGAGATCTGCAGTGTGTGCGTGTTTTCATACGTGTTTGTAGCATATGGCAGCACAACACAGTTCAGTAGAGCAAAGAATCAGAGCATATTAATTCACAAAACATACAGCAACATTGAACACCGAAACAAGACCCAGCAGGACCAGCAGCAGATCTCAACACAGCTCAACCGAGAAGAACAGTCAAAGTACGGAACAACATATATTCTCCAAATAAATCCAGAGCAAATTCATCACAGATATTTGGAGAAAATGCCGTACAGTGAATTAGAAAAGAAGTGAATCAGAGAGAACTTCCACAATTTATGAGTAAACATTATAAAGAAAAAAAAGTTTTTATAATCTTTCATCAGAATGACACTGTCCCCCTCTGCAACAGCTTTTTTCAGCTGCAAAGCCACACAGACAGTGGGAAATAATATTAATATTAACACATATAAATATAAATTGAATAAAATATATTTAATAAAATATATTTAAAATATATACATTTTTTCCCAGTTGCACACATATTAAATATAAATAATAAAAATATAATTTATTTTCATTTAAATTTAATTAATAAATCATTTAATAGTATATATAATGACATAATATTTCATATAAAATATTATACATATATTTGAAAATATACAGAATTATACATTATAATTTAAAAGAATACAATTAAAACAAATTAAATTCACAATTTTATTGTGGCTAACCCACGTATCTCTGGCGTTAGAAAGGGGATTTTCACTGGGAAAGAGGATGGAGTTCTGTCTTGATTTATCTTGCCGCTTCCTCTCGTATATTCAGTGCAGCTCTGAAATAGCAGTTCCTTTCTGGCCCGTACACTGCGCGCACCGTCCCAAAACCGGTCAAAACTGGCACTGGAAATGTGTTGTTTGGTTCTTTTGCTGGCACTGACGAAAAATATCACAGTCATATAAGGAGACTTGGACTGTGTGTTGTTGGGAAGCATAAAAAAAGACCCAGCAAGCACCATCTGTGTTTTCAATGTGAATCATTCACAGTTCTGTATGACATACTTTTGAACAGCACAAGAGAGGCCAAATGTTCAGATATCAGGGCGTCCTGAAACCACCAGAAATGGTAATGAATTGCCACAGCATGAGCTTCTGCAAAGGAAGGGTCACAAGCCATAGTGAATCACCAATGATACTTAGAATTTTGATACTTATAAAAACAATGACACTTATGCTTTTTACATAAACCCTCTAGTCTAAATGAAGAACAAAATATGTTATTTAGATGCGTAATTGGTACACTGCATGATGGGAAATGTAGTGTTGCCACATAAACTGACTTTATGACTTGTATTTTCTGGTAGATTTTTGTGCTATTCTTCATCAACAGCACATAAAACATGTACAAACTTAACTTGATGGCCAAATTCCATAATTAAAACTTTGTTAAACCAATAACACTTCCACACAGTTAAAAAAAAAAAAAAGTTGTGCAAACCTAAAAGTTTAAGCCACCTTTTTTTGAATAAACCTAAAACAACAAGTTGAGTAAACTCAAAAATCTGCTGAAGCTGGTTGCCTTAAACTTTTAAGTTTGCCCAACTTTTTTTTTTTTTTTTTAACAGTGCACCATTACACTTTAGTTGGCGCTCAAAGAAAATTATAACATTGTGATGGTGTTCATGTGCGCTCGTCTCATAAATATGATTATTCCGACATGATTTGATGGCAGAAATCCTGCAGTTTTGAATTGTGTAATTGACATCCCTACTTCCCCACCTGCAGTTTGTCTTAAAATAAAGAGTAATCAGAGTAAAACAAAGAGGGACTTTTTCATTTTAGACATTTTTAGTGAGTATATACACACTTAAACACACTTTAAAACACACTTAAACACACACACACACACACACACACACACACACACACACACACCAATTGCTGGACTTTGATGTAAGGTACAACCCAGACAATCTAGCCTGCAAGCCAAATGTCTAGTCTCTGGTTTATTAGACTGAGTGCCTTCAGATTCTCTGGAGAGACGTCCCGACCGCAAGAACCTACATACTGTAATTGATGAGTTTCATTCTTTTAAACACACACTTACTTGCACTTCTGTTGTTTTTAAAGGTGGACTAAAGTAAACTAAATTATACATGTACGCATATACATTTATAAACATACATGCAAGTATATGTACACATGCATACAATTTGCGCACACACAAACAATGGATGGATGGAATTGAAAAATGGATGATCATGGAACTGAAAAATGGATGGACGAAATTGAAAAATGGATGGATGAAATGGACGAAATTGAAAACTGGATGGATGGAACTGAAAAATGGATAATGTGATGGACAGATAGATGGAATTGAAAAATGGATGGATGAAATTGAAAAATGGATGGACGAAATTGAAAAATGGATGGATGGAATTGAAAAATGGATGGACGAAATTGAAAAATGGATGGATGGAATTGAAAAATGGATAATGTGATGGACAGATAGATGGAATTGACAAATGAATGGATGGATGGACGAAATTGAAAAATGGATGGATGGATGGAAATGAAAAATGGATGATATGATGGACAGATAAATGGAATTGACAAATGGATGGATTTAGTATTTATTTTAGAATCTAATTTTATTAACTTTTTTTATTTCTAGAAACACTCCACAAAACTGTCCATCCTCAGGGCAGTTCAGTTCTCTTTCCATTAGCAGAGATATGCACCCAAAGACAAACATCATCATATCTCTGTGGTAAAAACAGATTTCACAGCAGACACACAGACAAATTTCCTCTTCATCATTCACAATCGGTCTTCTCCTCCCTCACGCTCCGTCTGTCTGAGAAAAAGGCTGACTTTAGAAAGCCATTCTCGTCAAACTACCTGGCAGAGCTTAATGATCAATGTTTTTATAGCGCAAATGACTGGGTTGTTTTAGTTTGAGATATATTCCTTCCTCTCTCTTTTTATTTTAAGATATCTCACTCCCTCCGTTCTCTTTATTTCAGGATATATCACTCCCTCTCTCTCTTTATTTCTGGCTAAATCACTCTCTCCCACTCTGCTCTTTACTATCTTTATATCAGCATATATCACGACAAGAATCCTTTGCCATTTCACTCTATTATTGATAATGTAAAGGTGTGAGTTCAGTCCAGTTTGAAAGCACAGAGAGCAGAGAATCCAGACAGTGATGCAATCTGAATGTCTCTCTTAGTCTTGTGTAGTCTGGCTTTTGAATACTGGCTGAAAGTCTGGTTCAGTTTGCAGCTCACTCTGGCCACAAACTGCATGATGTGCTTGATATGTTAAGCCAACAGTAATTGTTGTTTTTTTTGTTTGTTTGTTTTATTATGTTTAGAGGTTAAATTACCTTCAATAGGAGAACTCAGTGAAAAAAATTTATCCAATATGCCAGACAAGGTGAGTCATAAATTATTGTTAAATTATAGTTATATGTCGTTATATAAACAGATATACCATGTACATCTCAAATTAGCAGGGACATAAACAAAATAACCTGACAGAAAGACTGCTTAAATGTAAAATATTTAATAAAAAATATACATAAATATATCTAATAATGTATTAATTATATATAACAATAATTTGATGTAATTATATTTTTTTGTTAACTATATACACACACACAAAGATTTAAATCAGTTGTAAATTATAATGAAAAATATAACAATAAAAAATGGATGGATGGATGGACGGAACTGAAAAATGGATGGATAGATGGAATTGAAAAATGGATGGACAAATGGATGGATTAATAAATGGAATTCAAAAATGGATGAATGGATGGAAATGAAAAATGGATGGATGGATGGATGGATGGATGGTTGATGGATGATGGATGGATGGATGGATCGATAGATGGAATTGAAAAATAGACAGATAGATGGAATGGATTAAATGAAAAATGGATGAATGGAATTGAAAAATGGATGGATGGATGTGTGATAGATGTGTGACGGATGTGAATTTAATTGGATATAAACTGATCTGCATCATATTTTATAATTTATAATTAAATAAAAATTATATTTCATTCAATACCGGAAAATATTGATATAAAAAATAGTGCGGTTACATATTGATTAAATCTTTATTAACCACATTGCACTAATAAGCAATATATATTACTTATATTAGTACAATACAGTTTTATTTTGGCAACATGATTACGTTAAGCTCTGTTGACACTTATTGTGAGTCAAAACACCCTAAGTAGAGCACTACTGTTACTTATGTACAGCATAGAAGGTAGCTGCCTATGTATGAGGTGAGACAGCTTACTAGTTTTTGGAGCAAAGCTTATTATGTCTCTCTAAACCCATAAATGTTTAATAAATCACAGTTCTTAGCACATATAATGCAGCATCCTTAAGTCTTTGAGAGAACACATTTGGCAAAAAGACAAAGAGCCAGAAGTTCCTTTCTTCCCTTTTGTTTGTCTGCTCGGTTACATTGTTTGTTCTGTCCCTGCTAATTTGAGAGGTGCGTGGTATGTGTGTTTATCATAAGTACTGGTTGACTGTGTAAGTTGGCATTTACTGTCTCGTCAGTGTGTGTTTTACAGGCTATTGGTAGAGTACACTCTCTGGATACTGGCATCCTCGGGTCTCCTGTCCCACTAACTACATCACACCCACTCGCCTGCATGGAGATGGAAGCGTCTGTATTCCCCAGCGATGGTGTGGGGGCCGTCCCCGCATCATGGAGCACAGTCACATTTATAAATGCCTCTCTCTCTCCACCATCCCACCCACATTCACTCAGAATCATGTGAAAAAAGCAAAAGGTCAATGTGCAAGCCATCTTTACAAGGCTGAGTGTTACGCAATCCTGTTTCACATCTCAGCACAGCTGTTCACCTGGAACACGGACAAACTGAACAAGATTCTGCTGTACAGTGTCAGAAACACAAATACTGCTACTTTAAATAGCAACCATGCAGCTGAAGGAAATGTGAGCAAAGCCCACTACCACAATGCTAAGGTGTTGAGGGTGGTTGTCAAGGTGTTGCTATTCGGTTGTGTTCTGGGGTGCATTTCCCAAAAGCAACTGTGGTCACAATTTCCGTCATTACCAACAGAGTTCACTGGAACTTGCGACCATATTTGCTTTTGGGAAACACACCCCAGGGTAGTTGTCAGGGTGTTGCTAAGATGTCAGATGCTGTGGGTGGTTGCTAAGGTGTTGTAGGTGGTTGTCAGGGTGATGCTATGCAGTTGCTAAGGTGTTGTGTGTAGTTGTCAAGATGTTGCTACAATATGTGGTTGCTAAGGTGTCATAGGTTGTAGGTGATGCTATGGGTGGTTGTCAGGGTGTTACTATGCAGTTGCTAAGGTGTTCTGGATTGTTGTTAAAGTGTTGCGGTGGTTGTCAGGGAGATGCTATGGAGATGCTAAGGTGACGTGGGTGGTTGTCAAGGTGTTGCTAAGCAGTTGCTAAGGTGTTCTGGGCATTTGTGAAGGTGTTCCTATGGTCTTCCATGTATTTTCAGGTGATGCTATGCAATTGCTAAGGTGTTGTGGGTGGTTGTCAAAGTGTTGCTACAGTATGCAGTTGCTAAGGTGTTGTGAGTAGTTGTCAAGATGTTGCTACAATATGTGGCTGCTAAGGTGATGTGGACGGTTGTTAAGGTGTTGCTATGCAGTTGCTAAGGTGTTCTGGGTATTTATTAAGGTGTTGTGGGTGGTTGTAAAGGTGTTGCTATAGTATGTGGTTGCTAAGGAGTTCTGGACAGTTGTTAGTGTTGCTATGTGATTGCTAAGGTGTTCTGTGCAGTTGCCAAGGTGTTTCTAAGGTCTTCTATGTGGTTGTCAGGTGATGTTATGCAATTGCTAAGGTATTGTTTGTGGTTGTCAAGGTGTTGCTACAGTATGCAGTTGTTAAGGTGTTATGGATGGTTGTCAGGGTGTTACTATGTGGTTGCTAAGGTATTCTAGGCTCTTGTCAGGGTGTTACTAAGTGTTGTCTAAACTGCCTGAACTTGTTTAAGGTTTTGGAGAAAGAGCGATTTATTTGACAAATTGGTTTTGGCTATTGAGAATTTGGTTCTGAGAATGGGGTTTAATGTCTTAGCAAATGTGAAAAACTGTAATTTGTGCAAGAGCCAGAAAGAAAAAGAAACTATAATATCTTACGCAGCTGTCAAAAATCTATCATCATTAGCTTTTTTCAATATTTATTCATCTGATCAGCTTGCCTAATTTAATGCTATATATCACTGGCATCATTTCTGCTTCAAAGGTCGATTAATGATCACTAACTTGAAATTAAGTGTAAATGTTTAATAGCAATGTTCCTCTCCTGTTTCTCAGCATGAGGTGATTTACTATTTCATGGATGTCTGGTGGATTTTATTGGAGTGCTGTTATTTCTGATGAGCAGAATGACTGAAGCATGCTGATATTTGAGTCTTATTGCCATCTCAGTGTTTATGTTTGATGATTTGCGTCATTTAGTGATGACTTTGGTTCCAGGCAATCAGCAGGGGATTCAGGATAACAGACCTTTAGCCCTGTGAGTCACAGCCACAGTTCCCTGCAACGCTGATCACATCAGCTCTGAGGTGCAGTGTGAGTGAGATGAATCAGCCGCCGTCGCTCTAACACATGAGAGGAGGCACTGATACAGCAGCTGTCAATCACTAGCTGAGCGATTTGACCTCATCTCTATTTCCGTTACTGCGTAAAAAAACATAAACATTTGTCACACGCACACAGGTAGCTTTCTACAGTTTGATTGACAACGGAGATTGACTGCATGAGTGACACTGAGAAACAAATTGAACTGTTTCCATCTCTGTCAGGAGGGGATATGAAAAAGGAGCCACATAGATGTAAATCAAGTGCATGCTGGAGGATTTATGCTTGGCAATTAAGGTCAGTTGCAGGAAAATTTCAGCTTTGAGGAAATTTGCTGGTAAACAGTATACCACTGTATATCTGTGTTTATGGAAAAGTATAAGCTGAATGATCATCTTGATACAACAACAAAATAAAATTATTGTGATACAGTTATTAGTGATGCACAATATTATATTTCCCCTATTTTTAACTCAGGTTACCTTTGCAGTCATCTAACACTCACAAAAATTTAACAATGATTAATGTAATGTAATGTAAAAATGAAGATCATATTTTCATATTGTTCATTATAATGATGGGATGGCTTAATTTACTCAAATCAGTTAAAATGTATTGTAATGTTTAGTGTTTTTTGTATTTATTCATTAATTTTATTTAGAAAAAATAGTATCAAATTGTTATATTTTCCATTTATAATACTGGCCGGTATCAGTATTGGTCAGAATTTTAATATTGTTGCATCCTTAATGAAGATAAATAAATAAATATTAATAATATTAAAAATAAATCAATAAATTCATTTTAGTGCATCCCTAAAAATTAATGTAATTAAATCAGTGTAACAAATAAATAAAGCAGCAATGGAAAAAGGAATATTTATATAAGGTTAAATGGCATAAAGGCAGTGAAGAAAGAAAACAAATAAAAAAACACAGCAATGGGACAAAATATTAAAGATCAATGACAAAGGCAATTAAACAAATACTACAAACAAACAAACAAATAGGGGACAAAACCTTTAAATCGGAGTAAATGACATAAAGGCAGTGAAACAAATACTACAACCAAACAATAAATAAATGGGCACAAAATATTTAAATCAGGGTAAATGGGCACAAAATAGGTAGTGAAACAAAGACTACAATCAAGCAATCAATCATCATTAAAATAATGTAAAAAACAAACAAACATTAATTTCCCTAAAAATAGGCATCAATGCACTTTCCTTTTTTTGATTTTATGCTGAAATTTTCTTGTCAGGTTTCGTGAGGTTCATCTGTGTGTTAGCTATGCATGTCATTGAGGCAGGCTGATTTATTCTAGCGGTGAAATTTCCAGCACCTCATTAAAGCAGAAGGAGGCGGGTCAGTCTTGTGTCATCGCCCTAGCAACAATCGCCATGCTGATATTTGGTAATATTGATGCAGTAAAGGTCAGAGTTGGCTGACAATATAGCAGGGACAGATCCCTCTCTGCTACGCCCTAACAGTTAGATCATGCTTATTTCAGGACAAACAATCACAGGTATGATGATATTTCATCCCAGCTTCTGTTTGGCAGCAGGTCCCAGAAGTGACCTCATCCAGATACAGATGCACGATGACTCGGATCATCTATTTATCAGAACTGATGTCAGGCCTGCCTCTCTGATCCTCAGCTAGTAAGTACAGATATGTTTTTGTGTTGTTTTGTTTTGTTTTATTAAAGTCTGACACCACTGGGGGCTTTGTGACCAACAAAAAAACAACAAGGAATTTATCAAACAAGGAGATTCAATTGAAAACTAACACAATCTACTCTTCACCATGTTATGAAAAAGTCTCAATTTTCAAATTTTGTAATTTTTAAGAAATTCAAACAATAAATACCATTTTGTGGCTCTTTAATGTGTTGTGACAGATCGCTGTAGTGTCTCAGTTCAACCTCATTACTAGTTATAGCACAAAATAAACATGAATGAACATCAGAGGGTTTCTTGTTTCAACTGCGGAAAGATGCCAATACACACCATTGTTTAAGTTCAAGTCCACCGACGTCCTGTTTGGTTTGTTTGTTAGACAAAATAGTTTGTTTGTTTGTTAGACAAAATAACATTTTGATGTTATGAATGGTCAGATCACCTGTCAAATAAACTCCCGGTGAAGGGTGAACTGAGTTATAACGTCAGAATTGTAAGAAAATGTCAGAATAGTAAGCTAACCTTTTTCCTCAGAATTAGACTTTATAACTTGCAATTATGAGTTTACGTCTTAAAATTATGAGAAACAAAGTCAGAATTGTGAGATACAGTATAAACTCACAATTGCGAGTATTTATACTGCTGCAGTTCTGACTTTATAATTCGCAATTGCAAGTTTACATCTTGCAACTCTGACTCTTGTAATTGCAAGTTTATATCTGATATATATTAAAAACAAGCTTCCATATAAGTTATTTCTTTAAAAAAAGAAGAAAAAAACAACAACTAAAACTTAAATATTTCCAGGCCATTTACAGAATTATTATGAATCTACTGAAAGAGTACTGAAAGTCTGGATCAAAACGAAGCAAAGAAGCAGTAGAAACAAGTGATCGTATATGTATGAACAGATATGCTAAAATGTATTTGAAATACATTTATTTCATGCTAAGTATACAACAAATGCATTTACATATTTATGTGCTTGATAAAAATACCCTGCAATTGTACTTTTGGTATACTAAACTGGTATATTTAAAGTTTGCTTAATTGGAACAACTAATTTTGTACTTTATGCACTTTAATTGAGTGGAAGTAGTACTGAGGTCCAGCTGAAGATATACTGAAGTAAATATGATTGTGCTAAAGGGGAACTATTGCAAGTATACTTCAGGCACACTTTAAATATCTTGCATTTAAAGACCGATATTATTCAAAGATCATACAATCCTCATCAGTAGTGACATTAAAACACATTTTAGGCTTAATATTAAGAAATATGCACTGTATCCAAGTAGTACTCCAAATAAAGTATAATTACTGTATAATTTTTATATCAGTAAGTCTTGAGCAACATGTTATGTAATAGATTTGAACTATACTTAATATGAAATAAGTGCATTTTAAATATATTACTTTTTTACTGGGGTAGGCATATGTATATGTACAATCATGCATCAAACATTAAACAGCATATGAATCAAAACTGCTTAACGTCACTAAATGAAATGTCAAGCCAGGAAAGAGATCTACTCCATCTATGTTTAGATCATCAATTTAAATCCCGACATTGTCTTTGACAAAAACACACTTTTCTCAGCTTTTTGTTTAAAAAGTTTTATTTATTTATATATAAAAAAACAGTAGTGTAGTAGTGTATACTTTTTTTAATACACCATTTTATTCATTTTATTATATTATTTTTTTATTTGGTCTTCACTATTTTATATGCTTTTTGAGACATGCCATAAGAGCAATCGTGACTCAAACGATGATGTTCTGTCAGTTCATCTCTGTTATGCTATGAGCAGAGGAGATTCTGACCTTACGATGTGCCGTTGCTTTTGATTGATGGCTGTATTAAGAGTGTCACTGCTGCTTTTGCTAATGGAACATCACATCGTGAGAGCCATTACTTTACCATCAGTCCCACCGGCCACCTCTCTCTTTCCCTCTATCTATCTTTCATCCACCTCTTTTCCAGCTCTTATCTATTATGCTCCTCCTTCACCATGTTTCCCACCACCTATCAGCGGTTTACATTAAAATGCTCAAAGAGGCGTTCGTGCCATGCTCCGTTTGAAATGGAGGCAGAAATGCATGGGGTATCAGAATGTGCCGCCTGGCTGGAGATGCTTATTCCCAGAATCTGGAGTGAATTTTTGTGAGGGAATAATTCCTCTCACAGATGGTGGGCTCATTTTCATCAGCAGTCAATAACAGCATTGTTTTGACAGCTCCGGGTGGGAGATTATTCCACACCACACAATCAGCACCTATAATCTGGGAAATCAGGCAAACCCGCCCCTTAAAGAGGTTTATCAAAGCACACTGTGTCTAAAACAGTTACCGAAATCTCCAAAATGCACCAAATCTACCAAAATGCAGTCGGCAAATCATAAATGGAGACAGTCAAACAATAGTATCATTTGTGGTTTCGATACACACACACACACACACGCACACGCACACACACACACATACACACAGACACAAAATAGTATGGAATCTTATTTCTGCTAAAAAAGAAGGATTATATAGATTATATCTCACAATTCAGAATTTTTTCCCCTCACAATTATTAGAAGTCAGAAAATTCTAAAAAAATAAAAAACAAAATAAAGAAAATTAATGACTGCAAGATATAAACAATTGTGATATATCAAGTTGTAATTGTTAGAAAAAAGGAAAGTCAGAGATTATACCTATTAGAGATAATTCCAAGATTATACCTCGCAATTCTAACTTTTATATTTTACAATTTGGACTTTTCTTCTGAGTTTATATCTCAATTCTGAGTTTATATATCAGAAATGCAAGAAAAAACCTTGAAGTAAACTTCAACCTTCAACCTTTTATTTCCAGTGTTGCAAATGATGTGGAACTAATGTAAACAGCCGTTTTTACCATCAAACTGCCATCAAACATTCAATCAAACTGCAGAAGTGTTTTATTAAACACACACTGGGTTATAAAATGAAAAATAACCATATTCAAACATAATTACTTGATACCACTTGCTAAATTAAAACATACAACATAATGAAGTCATGTAACAACAACTGTTTAAACGTTTATAGATACATACTTTCACATAAAACATCACATACTATTTTTTTAAAGAGTAGGCCATATACAATACATATATAAACAGTATGCTAGTATTTCACTATCTCACAATGCAATGCACTTGACTTGACCTTTTATTTCCAGTGTGTATTTATTTATTTTTTTCATAAAATTAGATTAGATTAAAATTAGATTAAAAGTGTAAAATAACCATATTACTGCATACTATTTCTTTGTGAGAAATCTTTTTTTTTTTGTAAATACAACCATAGGCATTATACGGTATATACACCGCACAGTAAGCAGCATGCAAGAAGTACATTACATTCCGAACACAGCCACACACACACTTTTAACTAAGCCAGTAGTTTAGCATCCCAGACACACTGCTGTTGGAGACATTGGCTCTTGTGCCCAGTGGCCAGTGTGATGAGTGTCAGCAAATGGTGAGTCTGATATTCTTAATGCAAGTATTGCTGCAGAGCTCATAAATTAGATTCAAGCCTAAAGCCATGCAGCCGAGCCAACTTCATTTGCAAAGTGCAGGTGATAAAGATACATACACGCAGACTCCTGTGCTCGCCGTCTCCGACTTTTTTCTTTCTCCCTCTCAGACACACACATACACACATACACTTTAACAGAATCTCACTCTGTCTGGACGGCCCATGAGTGACACAGGCCCCTGTACAAGAACTGATTTCTTGTGCATTAGATAACAAAGGCAGACATGACAACATGATTTTTCATCTCTATGACTCAAGCAGTAATCTTATTTCTCTGACCTCTGACTAAAACTGAATGTGGAATGTTTTTACTGTCAAAAAGTCTTACATCTTACATATATTATTAGAGCTTTCCCTTTCCAGATATTATAGCAGTCCTTTCACAACATTTTGTTTTGTTTGTATAATATTAAGACAAATACACACTTGGAGATATTTCCCCCCAAAAAGAAAATTTGCTTTAAATGTACTCACCTATAGGCCATCTAAGATGTAGATGAGTTTGTTTCTTCATCAGAACAGATTTGGAGAAATTTAGCATTATGTCACTTGCTCACCAAAGGATCCTCTGCAGTGAATGGGTGCCGTCAGAATGAGAGTCCAAACAGCCGATAAAAACATCACAATAATCCACAAGTAATCCACACCACTCCAGTCCATAAATTAATGGCTTGTGAAGTGAAAAGATGTGTGTTTGCAAGTAACAAATCCATCATTAAAACATTTTTAACTTCAAACCGTTGTTTCATCCATCTTGCTTTCTCCAGTGAAAAGTAGTCTCGTCTGAATTGGGAGAGAAAAATGCACAGATTAAGCACTGTTTACAAGCAAAAACAGTCCAAAACAAATATGTTTAAACAAATATGTCATTGGTTTTTGATGTTAGAGGTCAACAGGGGATGGACTTTTTCAGTGGAAAAAACCTTTTTTTGGATTATGGACTCATATTTTGGCCAGATGTCATGGCTTCAAGTTCGAACACCTTATTAAAGGATTTGTTTCTTACAAACTCACAGCTTTTCACTTCACAGGACATTAACTGATGGACTGGAGTGGTGTGGATTACTTGTGAATTATTGTGATGTTTTTATCAGCTGTTTGGACTCTCATTCTGACGGCACCCATTCACTGCAGAAGATCCACTGGTGAGCAGATTCTCCAAATCTGTTACAATAAAGAAATAAACCCTTGGATGGCCTGAAGGTGAGTACATTTTTAGCATATGATTATTTTGGGGGGAACTATTTCTTTTTTAAGGCTTTTTGGTAATTCTACATATTTTCAGAACATTTTAAAACTATTTTCTGTAACAACCTAACTGCAACCAAAACAACACTGAGAAATGTTAGAGGAATGCTGTGCTTGCTTGAGTATGACTAGATTATTTTTCACTGATAAATGTTCTAATCCTTTATCCTGTTATTATCAGTCTTACAAAACACCACACACATACACACACAAAAACATTACACTCATAGTGAGTGCAAAAGCTGTGCCACTGTTTTGTAAATTTATTCCTTGCCGTTTATATAAAGTGTCTAGAATAATTCCTGTAAATGGAGCATTTTTTTCTTCTGTACCACAAATGATGTCCACACAGCCAAAACAAGAGCGTAGGGAAAGACAGAGACAGATATCGAGAGTGAGCGTTGGGTTAGAAGGCGAGTCTGGCATTATTCTAGTTGAGCGATTGAGTGACACACTGGGCACTGCATCATTCCCACAGAGCATCCTGGGTAATTTACTGCTTTTGTATCCATGCATGTGTTTAAGGCCATTTTGTTGGTTTCAGTTTTGATTTATGTCCTTAGCTTTGGCCTTTTAGCAGCTGGGAATGAATTAAAGTTTGATTTGCATACATTTGCTGTTAATTTTCTGCCCATGAAAGCTTTTGTCTCGGTCCCTGTGTGTTATCACACTCTACATAAATACAATAGAAGGTTGCTGGAATCTCTCTAAAGCTGATATCAGTCCCACAGCACCGTCAGACCCTTTTACCTCTAAGATTAAATGCTTATGTAAGACTCTAGAAATAGTTTGATGCTAAATTTGATATAAAATGGGTCAGTAGAGTCTTAGGAAAAATCAATGGAAAATACAAACCTCTCTCATTCACACACACACACACACACACTTACACACTTTTTTAAAAGCCATAACACTCAGTTAAAACAAGTAAACAGACAGTAATTAAATAAGAAAAATAAACTAAATACAAGCTATAAGACAAAAAAAAAAAAAACCTACAGAACAAATAAATAAGATACATTATACATTGTATAAAGTAATCAAATGTATAAAACACTGCATATTCTTCACTGTGTAAATGAAATATATATTTTGTCTGATAAAGTTACAAAAGTAATTTAGTGGGAGATTTTGTTGTTTGATTAATATGAATGACAGACAGCTGGAATATTGGACTGCTGTCACTTTAAGAGCTGCCGGATCCAATATACTGTTACGCATGTGTTTTCTTGCTCATCTATTTGCTTTCACTTAAGACCCTAATTACTGTGTTTACGAGGATACTTTCAAAGATGGGCATTTCGACACAAACAAGTATATGTATTTGACTATTAAAGGCCTATAAAGCTGCAAAAAATTTACTCTGTGAGTGTGTGTGTGTATATATATATATATATATATATATATATATATATATACACACACATACAAACTGATTTAAAAAAAGACCACTCAAAAGAAAGTGAATCATTTTCTGAAAAGGTTCATTTGCCGTCCGAACAAAATGATTAACGAAATGAATATGGAATTTCAACACTATGAGAAAATCTGTTTTGGGCAAACTAATTCTCAATTATGAACTGGAACTAATGCAACATATGAGAAAAGAAGGTATTTTAGCAGAGCGCATTTAATTATTCAGTTTGCTGTGCTATAAAGTTGTTTGTGTAATGTAAAGTGACATCAAAGCCAGTAAAGTAGCATTCTGTTATGCAATGCTGCATTTGTTAGAAAAGGTTGCTGGGAATTCACTGTTTTTGTAAGTTGGTAGTATCAGTCCTATTAGTTAATTATTGCCCAAGACCGATTATGCATCTGTACAAAATGACAGTTGAGATGATGAGATGATTTCTTTTTTGTGGTTCTATGACCTACCAAAAGTCAAAAAAGAACCTGGGCTGAGTAACACCACCGCTTGGCATTACACGAGCTAGCGGCCTCAGATTGATGCTCAGTTTCAAAGGTCACTGGAATCACTATTAGGTTCTGAGTTTTGGACATCTTGTTTAAAAATGCATTACCTTACCTCAGATGCAAGTGCGTGTGCATGTTTGTGTGTGAATGCATGTTTGCTGACTCTTTGGAAAGACACAGACTATGTTTTCTCACCTCCATTGGGCAACAAACCGGTACTGACCAAGCAGACCAGATGGACGGCACTGCGTGAGCGTTTCGTCTTTAACTCTGAGCTCATAACACACTCTCTCTCTGTTCCACTGGTTTCTTCTTCTCTTGACTATGCAGGAGTGAGGACTCAATGCTTTCTGTCTCTTATAATCTATAAACAGTGTTGGGAAATAACTAACTAAAAGTAGCAATTCTACTAACTTCTATATATTAATCAGTAGAGTGGGAGTACTTTAACTTTTCCACTTAAAACTAATATCACATTAATGTCGCTAATGTCACTAATTAATGTAATTTTACTGACAAAAAAATAAGCAAATATTTAACATGTCTGATTCATTATAATGAATCATTTGTTATTGAACAAATCATTCTAAACAGTCCTCTGCCTTTTATGTAGCACTAAATGATCCTCTCTCTCATATGTAGCATTGGTCTGAATCATTCTAGTGAATCATTTGCTTCATTCTAGAGAATCAGTTCGTTTGGACAGTTCAAAAAATATGATTCAAAGATTCCCCTGTTGTTCATGTGTTTTTGACTCAATTAGGGTGTATTCAAGTTTAATGCTGTCACCCTTAATGAGATTTTTAAATGAATGAACACTCTTGTTTTGGGGCCGAGCAAAACAGATTCTAAATAAATAAATTATGAAAATTATAAATATACACTATACCGTTCAAAAGTTATGTTTTTGACTTTTTTTTTTACTCTGACTTTTGCATTTATTTCATCAAAACACAGTAAAAACAGTAATCTTGTGAACAATTATTACATTTTAAAATACCTGATTTCTATTTTAACACATTTTAAATTTATTACTGTGATGCAAAGCTGCATTTTCAGCATCATTACTCCAGTCTTCAGTGTCACGTGATCCTTCAGAAATCATTCTTATATGTGACCCTGGACCACAAAACCAGTCATAAGTAGCACAGGTATATTTGTAGCAATAGCCAACAAGACATTGTATGGGTCAAAATTATCGTTTTTTCTTTTATGCCAAAAAATCATTAGGATATTAAGTAAAGATCATGTTCCATGGAGATATTTTGAAATTTTCCAACCATAAATATATCAAAACTTCATTTGCATTGCTAAGAACTTCATTTGGACAACTTTAAAGATGACTTTCTCAATATTTGGATTTTTTTGCACTTTCAGATTTTCAAATAGTTGTATCTCGGCCAAATATTATCCTGAAAAACCATACATCAATGGAAAGCTTATTTATTCAGCTTTCAGATGATGCATAAATCTCAATTTCAAAGAATTGACTCTTATGACTGGTTTTGTGGTGCCGGATCACATATGTTGGTTTGCTGCCCAAGAAACATTTCTTATTATTATCAATGTTGAAAAAAACAGTTGTGCTGCTTGAAATTTTTTAGGATGCATTTTGTTCAGAATTCTTTGTTGAATAGAAGAGCATTCATTTAAAATAGAAATATTTTGTAACAATATAAATGTTTTACTGTCACTTTGATCCATTTAATGCATTCTTTCTGAATACATTTTCAAAAAGAAAAGTGGTGTGTCTAACTTAAACTACTTTACATTATTACTGATCTTGGCAGGCTGCAAAGTTGCTTCTCCAACCCTGTAAATAACATCTAAAAGGCCGACATGAACAAATTCACTTCCAGCTAATGACTGATACATTTTAAGCAGTTTTACAGTAGCTGAACAAGGACACTGCCTCTGCCTAACTCCAATAACTTGCTCATTCAACGTGTTAAGAAACTTTTGAAAGACAAGCAGAGAAAGCTGTGCATGTCAAAGCGACTGGGACTAAATTTAATCAAAGTGACTGACACAGAAATGCTTAGTTCTTTTCCTCACTGTATGAACATTGATTATAGGTTAAAGGCAATTAAAGTAATGGAGAAAAAAACCCCGAGGATGCTGCCAAAGAGAGTCTTGGCTCGGCCGTCCGTTAGCGCAGGAACAGTGAGTGAGAGGTCTGATTTAGAGACCTTGAGCGTCTTACAGGAACAAACCCTTAATGCAGCGTCTCTGGATGATGTTCAGAGAGAGAGTCTGAGTACAGAGAAACCAGTGCCAACGTCCGAAATGTTTTAGCTAAAAGGCACTGAAATAAACCAAGTGTAACTTGGTACAATGTTCCTAAAGCAATAAAGGTCTCATTAATACAAAACAAAGCACAATGCCTTTCACTGCTTAGAAAGAAAAGCTTCTCAACAATATGCTAATGTATGGAAACCTTATTAAAATATGAAAATTGTGACCATTGTTTAATCACCAAAAGAAATTTGTGAGTATTTGAAAAGGAAACCTAAATGTGCAACTATTATTTATTTGTTTTAATGGCAGTTCCATCACATGGCAACTCAATAAAGCAAGAAGCCATTCATCACAGCTGTCTATTTCCTAATAATCCATGACTTCTTGATGTCTAGTACTGTCGCCCACATAGCTGTATATTAAAACTGCATGCCAATGCGAAAAGTTCTTGTAATTGGACACAAAATTGATTATAGTAAAGCTACAAACAAAATAGAGATCACCATATAACAAATAAAATAAAATAAAATGAGTATATTGCTTTTTAAATAATGAAAATATTTTATACAAAGTAATATTTTTAGGGTAATATTTTTATATATTTTTTTTTTTGTTAAATTACATTTTTAATAAAATGTTATTTTTTATAAAAAAAATATTTAATTTCATAAAATATAAATAAATACATTTAATAAATATATTATTTTAGATCAATGGGTAATGACAAAATAAAAATATTACTTTTTCAATAATTAAAATATTTTATACAAAGTAATATTGTTATATAAATTTTCTTATATTTATTGTTTTATTATTCATAAAATATTAATAATACTTATAATATGAGTAATATTATTTTATATTTTTTAAATAATGAAAATATTTCATCCAAAGTAATATTTTATAAAGCAAAATGTATTTTTGTATTTAATGTTTAGAACTTAATTTTAATTAATAATTTTATTAAAATACTGTATTATTTTTCGTAAAATATGAATAAATAGGTATTATTTAATTTTTTTTTTTTTTCATAAAATCATAATATTAAAAAAAAATTAACGGGGGAGAGCAGCTATGCATTGATAACAGCCAAATCCTTTTTCTTTTTTCTTTTTTTTTCCTTTCAATAAGGAAAAAAAGACAATGTCATAATTTGTGTCATGTCTGCCTATGAAACTGTATTAAAGCCTGCATTGTTTATAACAAGTTGAGGTTAGTAGTTTAGGGCATCAAAAGCTCTTGATAAAGAAATGATGCTCTGGTTTACATGTGACAAGTCAAACCAGGTGGCAGATGGTTGAAGTCTGAAGTTGGGTCATCTTCCCCGAACGTGCTTCTCTTCTCCTTATCAATAACAGCCAGTAAGTAAGAAATGCAGTCAGCATACTCAAATGGAATTCAATGATGCAGCAGCTCCCACTCCTGTAGTTGACTCAGAATGTGCTATAATATAATTGAATTCCTTCAGGGCCAGAGCTGCTCAGCGAGGTAGCAGACAGAATGCCCTGTGGTTTATCTGGAGCCGCGTGTAAATACACTTCTTCTGATAGTGGTTCATTTTGATTCAACTGAGTACATGCTGCAGTTTGTGTGGCTTTACTTTTGTCTTAAAGAGACAGTTCACCAAAAAAATTTAAATTCTGTTATCATTTACTCATCCTCATGTCATTCCAAACCTGCAAGACTTACGGAATTCATGGAACACAAATCTTCAAAGATTCTCAAAAGAATGTTTACATTTTTGGTCGAACTGTCCCTTTAAGGTTTTCTAGCCACTATTCAGATCAAAGCTGGCCCAAACCAAAAGCATGTGCTCTTCCTTTTCCTTTCTTCCACCTCTCACATTTCTTTAACTCCGTTTGCCCATTGTGTAAATAAACCCAATATCAAGCAGGGCTGATTGGCTTCCTACTCAGTCTGGTCCACCCAGCCCAGTTCTGCATGTGAAATAAACTTCGATTCCCTCTGTCAGGACTCCTGGTTCCCACAGAACCAGATAGAACCGCCCTCTCCAGCTTGGAGAAGTTTACTGACATGAATTTCAGCGGGTCTAAATGGAGCCTGTGTTCCATAACCCTGAGAATACAAAACCCTCATGCAGACTTCAACAGTGTGACGGATTGAAAAGGGTTTGAATGAGAGCTGTGTGGCTGGACATGATGTTGCAATGTTTGTGTGGACCTCATGCTTGGATAGTACAGGCTTTGACGACGTGGAACAGAGGAGAGTGTGTCTGTTGTGATGCCACACAAGGATATCAGTCACGATGTTTGTGCAGCAAGCGTGCCCATGGGGGTTACTGATCTTAAACCTCGACTATGTGAAAAAACAGCATGATAAACAAAAGAGAGAGAGAGAGAGAGAGAGAGAGAGAGAGAGAGAGAGAGAGAGAGAAGTGCTACTAGAGGGCAAACATGCATCTGTTCTTGCCAGATCACTAGTTAATGACAAATCACAAGAGCATTGTTGTGTTACTTATATTTTATTCTAAAGCATCCAGACCACAAACAAAGTTACAGGGAAAAATAAGGTGCTAAATAATTAAATTATCTGGCCAAATAAAATATTAAATAAATAAATAAATAATTAATTAAAAATATCAAACATAAAAATATTTAATAAAAAAGTGCCACAGAAAATATAATTTAAAAAACACATTTATTTTAGAAAATATAGGCCTAAATTATAAAAAATATTTTATAAAAAAAATAAAAATAAACCTAAAATAAAATAAAATAAAAATCAAGCAAAATGAAACAAATATTTTATAATTTTCTTTAATTAAAAATACAATTATTTAAAAAATAACTATAATTTATTGTAGTTATAAATAAAATAATAATTTAATAAAAACTAAATATTACTAATAAATAAATAAAAAACAATATAAAAATAAAAATATAATAAAATAAAAATCAAGCAAAGCAAAACGCAAAAAAATAAAATTAAAATAACTGGCAACCCTTGGAAACAAAATGGTATTGGTCTCCATAATCAAATTCTGAAATAATTAGCAATAAAACAGTTATTTGGATTTTATTTTATTATTTTTATTATTATTATATTATTTATTTATTATTGTTTTATATTATTTATTATTTATATTATATTATTTATATTACATTATTATTATTATTTTTATTATTATTACTGATGTTTTTTTATAGATGCTTTATTTGACATTAAATATTTAAAGTGCCCATATTATGCTCATTTACAAGTCCATAATGTTATTTTTGGGGTGTGCTAGAATACATTTACATGACTTAAAGTTCAAAAACCATATTTTTCTCATACTGTAAATTGCTGCCACACCTCTTTTTTCACTCTCTGCCCACAACACTCTGTTTTAGTTCCTGTCTCTTTAAAGCCCACTGTACGAAAAGCCTAAGTCTGCTCTGATTGGTCAGCTAACACAGTCACGTGTCACTGTGAAATCGTTCCTACAATCGACAAGTGTGTGGTCTCGCAGTCTGGTCGAATCGTCTATTGTTTGCGTTCAGAGGAGTATAAGGCTAAAAATCAGTTGAACTGTCTTAATATCTGTGGTCTCCCACGGTTTTAAAATCGTTTTTGAGAATACTTAAAGCAGCCAGCTTTAGTAAGCGGTCATTATGCAGATATGTAACATGGAGACATAGCTAAGTCACGGAAATAAATGCAGGACTACAAACGAGGCATTTCAGTCAAGTGTTCTGTGCTGGAAGGAATAACTCCCTGTTTTCTCGCAGGCTTTGTAACTTCACAGACTATTTACATGCACAAACAGTGTGCATATTTACACAATAGTGTACATTGCACACTAAATGAAAGTTGAAATCAAAAAAGCATAATAGATGCCATGTAATAATAATACAATCATGCCAACAAAAGTGCTAGAGAATTGAGCAAAAAGGATGAAGGGGTAACGGAGGCCCAGACAAAGAAAAAAGCCCAGTGAAATTAGATTCATCAGAGGGAGAATTTTGAGAGAAACAGCCAGAACATCACCAGCCATTGATCACATAGAGAGAAAGAGGTAAAGATGCCAGCTATCTCCTGTGTGAGAGAGAAAGAGAAAGATTACCAATTCAGAGAGGGATCTTTGGCTGACAGAAATTGAGACAGATGAAAAGAAAGAGGACAGCTAGAGGCTGAGATGAAGAGAAGGTCAGTACAAAAACAAAGGTATCAGAGGAGAAGATGAGTGTGAGAGAGAAGTACAGAAAGAGTGAACTCAGAAACAAAGAGCATAAAAAGGAATGAGGAGTACAAGAAGGGGAGAGAAAACTGAAGAATGGAAAAAAAAAAGAGGAGAAAGATGAGTAGGTGTGGAGTAAAGCCAAAGAAATCCTCACATGTGACTGTGGGATTGCTTCAAGAGTGCAAAAGAGAAAGCTTGAGCAACACTATAGACATCAAAATAAAATAATAAAATACACATTTTGCTTCCCTACTTTTGAAAAGCTTCAGTCGCCACTGACACACACACACACACACACACACACACACACACACACACACAAACTGCATAAAGGACAGAGGTAGACACATCCAGAGAGGCTCTTGTGGTAAATGGGCTACATTAGGCATTTGGCCAATGTGTGCAGAAAACTATTAAATAAATGTACTTATGAAATATACATTTATGTGGCACTGAACCCTGACAAAACAATCCACTGTCACCTAAACCTGCACATGTGAAAGAGAGAGGCACTTTTATTACAGTTAAAAAATACGAAATAAAATGATCTATATATAACTGTAATAAAACTGTAATAAAATATATATTATAAAATACATTTAAATTAAAATGAGCCGAACATAAAAATCTAAGTAATTAAAAATATTAATAAATGCATGTAATACTAATTCTAAAATAACACTGACCTAAAATGTATTATATCAGCTAAATGCGAATGACCTTTCCTGACTAAAGGAACACAGTGAAATAACATAATTCATATTAACTTGCCATAAACCAAGCCAAAAGCTTTTTTCTTCTTCTAAATCCCAACATAACAAAATATTAGACAAAGTCTATTGCTTTTTTTCCATCTTAAACAAAAAATACTTAAAATAACATTTCAGCATTTACTCTCTTCATCTGGAAATCTCTTCTTGTCCAAACTAAATTTTTTTCAGATATTGTAATTGATTAATTTGTGACAAAAACTCAAACATTACGCTGCATTACCTCATTTGTAATAATAATAAAAAATGCTGCAAGCAGCAAAAGCTCATGTGAGTGAACAATAAGCGCTACTGAACACACACAAACATGCACAGAAATGTAAATGTGATAATATGCATATTAAGAATATGTTCATGGACATGGGCCACCTCGTGTGTAGACGTGGTCCGATCAGAAGGGGTCAGCTAAAGGTCTGTGTTTCAGCTGGAGTTAGAAACACATGGAGCTCTAACATGCAACAGTTCTGCTCTGACAAATGGCCAGGACTGGGTCTCAGATATCACGTTCCTTTTAAGAAAACAACACACGGTCCTTCTGTTGCTCATTAAACTCTTGATGTCATCGTGATTGTTATACTAGCCAGTCCTCCTGTCTTCTATTTGCTCCATTTCCTGTGCAGATTTACACCGTGTCCTTACCAGATGTGACGTGATAAACCAGCAAGCGCATCCACCGCTTTCTGTAGCATTGTGCTGAGGGTCATAAGGGTGAAATATCATTGGTACAAAATTGTTCTCACATAGTGGTATATTACTAAATTAAATAAATACATGTTCAAAAAATTTGGGGTCTGTAAGATTTTTTAAATATTATGAAAGCTCACGAGGTTTGCATTTATTTGGTCAAAATACAATAGAATTATTATACTATTTTAACATTTTAAAATGTAATTTATTCCTGTGAAGGAAAAACTGAATTTTCAGCATCATTACTCCAGTCTTTAGTGTCACATGATCCTGCAGAAATCATTCTAATATGTGACCATGGACCACAAAACCAGTCATAAGTGTAAATTTTTCAAAATTGAGATTTATACATCATCTGAAAGCTGAATAAATAAGCTTTCCATTGATGTATGGTTTGTTAGGATCGGACAATATTTGGCCGAGACACAACTATTTGAATATCTGGAATCTGAGGGTGCAAAAACATCAAAATACTGAGAAAATCTCCTTTAAAGTTGTCCAAATGAAGTTCTTAGCAATGCATATTACTAGTCAAAAATGAAGTTTTGATATATTTACGGTAAGAAATTTACAAAATATCTTCATGGAACATGATCTTTACTTAAAAGTCCTAATGATTTTTGGCATTAAAGAAAAATGGATAATTTGACCCACACAATGTATTTTTGGCTATTGCTACAAATATACCCCAGCGACTTAAGACTGGTTTTGTGGTCCAGGGTCACATATGTTGATTTGCTGCTCAATTTGCTGATTTGCTTGACAATTCACTTTACTTATTTTTTTTAATTATTATTTACTTAATAATTTTAAGGCAACGGCTTTTTTTTTTAAGTCAACATCACTTTTTACAGTGAAGTTTTGTTTACAGAAAAGGAAAACCAGTCTCCTCTTGGCTTATATTGAAATCCTCTGACAATTTTCTTTACAAATCCTTGTTTTGTACTTCTGATTCGTAACCAGTGTTTTGTTTTGCCCTCTCTTATGCGCTTTCACATTCATCAATTCTGTGTTCGTCACCACATTTGACTACATCATCCCCTGGATGCCACTCTCTCGTAAACACTCGTACGACAGTTAGCGTAGTTAGTTAGCGTATAGTCGTAGTTAGTTAGCCTTTATTCACCCCCGGTGCCGTGTGAAGTACTTTTTATGATGGATGGACATACTTTATTTTGCTTCAAAATCTAGACCACTACCCACTGCCATTATAAAGCTTGGAAGAGCCAGGACATTTTTTTTTAATAATACAACTCTGATTGCATTCATCTGAAAGAAGAAAGTCATATACACCTAGGATGGCAAATCATGGGGTAATTTTCATTTTTGGGTGAACTATCCCTTTAAAGTCAACTAAATAAATTGGAACTACAAAAAAACCCTGTAACTAAAACCAACAGTCCAAGAGTGAAAACTAACAGAAACTAAACTAAACTGAAAGGAGGCCATTGCATTTTAACGTATATGCACGCAAATGAAATTTAAGAGTCTTGGAATGGAGCACATCGTACAGAACAATGGTGCTTTTTGGAGCTCAACATCACCCTATTCATTTTCATTGTATGGAAAAGAACTGAAATGAAGTTGTATGGGTTTGGAACACAATCGGGGTAAATAATTGATGGCAGAACTGTGGCTTTAATCAGGAAGATGCAGAGTCTCATTGGAACTGTACAGTGTTGGTCCATTGACAGCTGACCTTGCGAACCATACAGCACTGACCAAATGCTCCTGTGACAGCAAACGTCAACCCTCGGGAGGAAATGAAAATCTCCTCTCAGGGGAAAACACCAGCTGGGACAGGACTTCTGTGGGATTCCTAGAATACAGGGCAAAGGTGGAGGAAACATGCCAGCTGGGATTTCCTCAGAGCCAACAGGGGGAGCTGTGCTGGGGGTGTGGGTTGCGTCTATGTACTTGCAGTTAAATTGATTCCAGCCTTGAAAAGCAAAGGAAATGCCATTCCTCATGCTAGATCCTTTTGTCTGGGTAAAACATCCTATACTATTGTTCTGTCTGAAGTTTTAAACTGAAACACCTGCCAGAGGCCCCTTCGGACCGAGTGTCTGCTTTCACTATAAGTTTTTCCTCCAAAGTAATTAGAGAAAGCCTTTTGGTCTGTGAGTAAGTATGAAAAATAACTGCAGAACTGGGGTATTGTTCAGCAGAAATGCTCTTGTTTTCCTATTCCTAATAGAGGATAATAGCTATATCGGAAGGAAGCCAGAATATATTTTGCTCTGCTGACGGGGTGTGTCCTGGCTCAGGGAAATGAGTTTCCAGAAGATACAACCTGGTTCCTCCTCAAACACCGTTGTGTTTGCGACCTCAAGCTGGCCAAATCCTTCATAACCTTTTCATTGAAGATGGTGGGGGTTGATTTCCATCCTGTTCGTGCTTAGCGTTGCATGCCAGTGAAAAATGCTCACACAGCGTCCATCGCCTCTGAGATGTTTCCTTCTGCATGTCACTGTCGGGTGCACTTGGAATTTATGCCTCAACCTCCTGTTCGCCCCAGTCGCCCACAGATACATACATACATACATACATATATACACATAGACTAATGAAACACACGTGACAAAATACTCCATACGCTCTATAAACATGCACTCAGCACTTTTTCAAAAAAACATTTCCAGCCGTAAAATCACATGTGAAAGTCAACATTCCGCTCCACAGGGGGACTCCCTTTCTTCTGAAGTGAAACTACGCTATTTTGACAATAGCTACTGAGCCTTATTCCTAATCTTCAAAAACTATATGTAACTTTTGTGGCTGTACAATTAATTGAAATAAAACAGAAATTGTGATATGGCCTTATGTGCACCAACCATCTTCCCAAACTTGTAATGAGAAGTCAGTGCTTATAAACTAGTTGTTGTCAGAAAAAAAGAGAAGACACTATAAGAAATTAAGACACTATAATAAAAGCTTGATGGTTTAAAAATCAAGAACTTAAAACAATTATAAATATAACCATTGTAATTTTACAGCTGTAGTGTAAAATAAAATTACCATTATTACATTATCTTTCTTAAATACTCATTTTTTAATTTTACATTGAATTACCACAATAGCAACATTTCTTATTCTATTAACATTTTTATTAAGCACTATTAATAAGCTAAAACCTTTTAATCAGAAAATATAGTCACACTTTTTAATCAGAAAAATTGTAATTAGAGTTTTTCCTCAAATTGTGCAGCTATAATAACTTCTAAAATAAAAAAAGCAACATTGAAGTATCATAAAAGCTGCCCATTTGTGGACAAATCATCTTTTGAACTTGTATCTTTTCAATTAATCAGGTTATTGAGTTCACAAAACCATTCCAAACAATTTGTTCACAAACCAGACTGGTTCGAGCTTAACACAGTGACTCAGTAGCTGCGTTTCCATTACAGATTTGTGAAAACTTTTGCGATATTTTATACATGTTGATTAAAAAACTACAGCAAAATTCTGGGGTTTTTCTATTAACTGATGTTATGGGACCAGTGTATTTTCCTCTCGTGATAAGTCATGGCAACAGATGTTGGTAGGTTTCCGTATATCGCAGCCACTGCACTAGCCATTATTTTTAATCAAAGGAGATGTAGGCGTGTATCTTTAGCAAAGTAACACGGAGAGCCCCTTATACTTGAGAGCGGTCATGTATGAGGTGTTTCTTGAGGTTATAGTACATTAAAGAATAATCATGACTTTTACACATGCCAGGTGACCTGTAAATGGGAAAAAAATGTTTCCATTGCAGTTTTGCAAAATATTCCTTTTTCAAATTGTTTGAAAAACCACCTCATGTGAGCATTAAAACTTTTTTGCGATATAGCCTATGGGAGTTTTTGTGAAATGTAAGTGTTTACATTGGGCGTATTTTCAATTCGCAATTTCAATTTGCGCAATTTGAAGGACAATGGAAACGCAGCTAATGATAACTTTGCCGTGATTAACAGTATACCGAACAGAACTGCAACTTAAAGTTTGTTCTGTTTGTCACACAAAACTAAAGGTGCTTTTGCACAGTTTTTCAATCTTAAAAGTGCCCATCACCATTTATTGTAATTGCACGTAAAAGAGTAATCAATATACTATTCGTAATTTCTAAATTTGTCTTGCATAGAAAGAAAACCATATGGGTTTGGAGGTTAGCAAATAATGACAAAATTTAAATTTTTAGGTGAACTATTCCTTTAAGTCACAGTTATGTAGAAATGGTCTTAATTCTATTTATTATCATGCAGAGTCGTTCCAGGAGCTACAGATGGTCGGAGAATGATAGAAAGAGGTGGAGAGGATCAGAGGAGTAGGAGGAGAGTTGTTGGCAGAAAAAGAGACAGAGTTCAGCCGTTGATGAAAGATTCGCAGAACGAGATGGATCGATCTGGACTAAAGTCCCAGGACTGGGCAGATGCCAGCACTCAGAAACGTCTACGATAGACTTTAACAAATGATTCCTGATGGACTTTCGCCTTCCATTTAGGTCGATTAGCTGCAATGCTGTGCTTGTACTTTTTAACTTACGGTTAAATCAGATTATTAGTGCTAACTATAGCATAATGAGTCCGAAATTAACAGTACAAAATTACCAAAAGTAAATGTGCGCAATTGCTTCCTTTAGAGCTAGTTTTATAAAAGGCTTCCGAAGTCTTGCAAACACAGAATTCCCTGTTGCTCCAAAAGGAAGAACAAGGGAAGAATAAGGCTAATCTGTTCCATTCCAGGAATGTAGTGTTTAGAAATGGATATTACATGTTCAGCACTCCTGATGGAGTCTATCCAAACTGCTTTTGAGTCTGAGCCCAGCTGTCTACCGACAAAAACCCTATTGGCTTCATTGAAAGCTGATGACTGATCACTAGCAGTCAATAATCTAGTGAGGACGGGACTGAATGGGCTCTTTTAATCTGCCGTAAAAGTATCTAGTAATCGAGTTCCCAATGCAGCATTGAGCATTGCATGAAAATGCTAACTCTACGTCTGCTCTTGTGTGGAGGGCTTTATTGCAGTACTATTGGTCATTCTGATAAATTAATCTATTGGGAAGCAGCCAAGACTCCCTGTTAAGCATCCACAGTCCATGAGTGTCCTACTATTTACCTTTTTTGAAGTATGATACTTTGGGATAACAAAGTGGCCATCCATTCCACCAAGGTTATATATAAGGGTTACTAAAACTGAAACCATTAAAATATATATATGTGACCCTGGAGCACAAAACCAGTCTTAAGTCGCTGGGGTACATTTGTAGCAATAGCCAAAAATACATTGTATGGGTCAAAATTATTGATTTTTCTTTTATGCCAAAAATCATTAGGGTATTAAGTAAAGATCATGTCCCATGAAGATATTTTGTAAATTTCCTACTGTAAATATATTAAAACTTCATTTTCGATTAGTAATATGCATTGCTAAGAACTTCATTTGGACAACTTTATAGGCGATTTTCTCATTATTTTGATTTTTTTGCACCCTCAGATTCCAGATTTTCAAATAGCTGTATCTCGGCCAAATATGGTTCTATCCTAACAAACCATACATCAACGTAAAGCTTGTTTATTCAGCTTTCAGATGATGGATAAATCTCAATTTTGAAAAATTGACCATTATAACTGGTTTTGTGGTCCAGGGTCACATATATACATACATATATATATATATATATATATATATATAGATAGATAGATAGATAGATAGATAGATAGATGATAGATAGATAGATATAGCAGGTATCTATGTACACTGGCAATAACAATAGCAAGTCATGGGTTCAATTCCCAGAGAACACACATGCCAAATGCATACTTTGAATACCCTGTAATTGCTTTGGATAAAAGCATCAACTAAATGACAAATTAGCAATTATCTTCTACACAAACACCTGAGTATGCAGTTAACTTCACCTTATTTGCTAAGTCAGCATGTAAAACAGCACTAATTATTCATCTGTTGACCGTAAATGGGCCAAGAACATATGGGCGGGGTTTAGACAGGAAGAACCACTGCAACATCTTGTAAGGTCTTGCTTCATTAGCAGGTATAATATGTGCTAATGAGATAGCAGCACATGTAGGTCATCTCTGTCACAAATCGCAGCCCAAACCTTTGATTCAGACAGATTAACTTTGTCTTGCTGCATGGAGCAAATGATTCAAGACGGTAGCATTCATGCATGTTTTGTGCCCTCTTTCAAAAACTCACCTGAAAGAAATGACAGAAAATAATAAATGCTTTTAAAAATGTTGTTTATTGTTAGCTCCTGATACATAATATAATGTTAACCAACTTATTAACCGCTATTGCAAAGTTTTACCATTTATTTATCGATTAGGTTTCATTGTAAAATGCATGACTGTTCTAATAAAAAAAATTCAAAACATGCTATCACTTTTTTGCTAATTTAAACATTTTGTTAATTGAAATAAATCTGAAATAAGAAAAACTTCAATTAATGAAAATTTGAAATGTTGCTTTGACAACTAACTGAAATAGCCTAAATTTAATAAATCAATAAAAATTACTATAAAGAATAAATCACAATAGTATGTAAATGATACCAAAACAACACTGGTACATTGTGATCTACTGTGTATTTTTATCAGCCAACCGTTTTAAAGACTATTGTGATATTAATTGTTTCTTTGCCCAATTATAGTTTTACTGTAACATTCAAGATAAGGCATAAAGACTACAAAACAATTTTTTAAAAATCTCATGTGCACATAAAGGAACTCCAAATAAACTCCATGTTTAGCAGGCAGGGCCAGCAAACCACATACTGCACGTCTGAAGCCACATGACGTCCAGCAATGGTGGAGTCGACGGAAAAAACAGCACTAGCTACCCAGATAAGTAGCCTTGAGAGGAAACCACTAATATTTCTCTTTCATCCTCCCCACCTGCTCTAGGAATTTCAAGGAATTCGTTTTACACTTTACACCAGACCACAACACCTGACACCTTCACCATCTTACTGCACCTGCATGCACAGAAAAGCTCCTCTAAGCCACCTTTACTTCACTCTTCAGGTAAAATACAAATACAATTGAGGAAAACTCACTTGTTAAAGGTTCACCTTATTTTTCCCAATTCACTGTGCTGGCATGCCTGCTACAATATGCATTTATTTCCTTCTATCAGACCTGCACTGCAGGCGATGGTTTAAGATTTCTTTTTTTATTGCAAATTGAGTCAGCATCCATAAACCTTCACATCCTCTCAGAGCAAAACATCAGCAGGATAGTCAGGGTATTTTTATTAATGATGAAAGATTGTGCAGCGCTTACTGTCTCTGCAGAAATTGCCAGGGGTGCAGGACAGTAACTGCTCGATTAAATGGTTGTATTTCCATGAGCGCATCTAAGCTTTATGATCACCAGATCACTGTCTAGAGTCCTTAACGGATATGAGAAGAGGTTTCAGGTTTGTGATGCAGAAATAAGAGCCTGGATAAATCAAAAGTAAGGCAAAAAATATAAAAAGACATTAAGCGAAAGTAAACTTTTTGATGCCTTATTCACTGTTATCTTGCAACACAACACTTCCAACACAAGAGTATTCTGGTCAAAGCTTTATTTTCGCCACATTTCACCTCTTCTCATCTATTATTTTATATAATAAAATGAATAGTTCACCCAATTCTGCCATCATTTACTCTCCCTCAAGTTGTTTCAAACCTTGAACACAAAAGAAAATATTTTTAACCAAACATTTACTGGTAGCCATTGAAATCAATTGCTACCAGCCATCTACAGTACCACCTGTTTGGTTACCAACATTCATCAAAATATCTTCTCTCGTGTGAACGGTTCCTATATTCAGCTTTGTTGAGACCTATACGTCTGCTACATTTTAAGACCATAGAAATCAAACCAATGTAGTGAGCAGATGAAACGTGCTTCATCTGCCTCGGTTTGAATTTGGGGCGAGTAATTCGCATCAAAGTGTCTTTTACAACCAATGCAATAGCACTCCAGGGCATCGGTGTGATTATCTCTCAGTTTCATAAACTATTTCTCTAAACTCATAGAGTTTTTATTGTGTGTTTATTACTTTTAAGATACTGCTTTCTTTTACCAAGGGAACACGAGTCCTGCAAATAATGCATTTGCTTCAGACGATGGCTTTTCAAGGGCCCTTTGAGGAAGTGATCATACATGTGTTTGTTTCTTCAGCAGCAGACAGTATTTGTAACATCAGTCTGAGCTGAAGCCGTGTGGTCCATCAGGTTACGATTCTGTTCTGATTTTGGAGTTTGGTAAAACAAAAGAGATTTTGCCGAAGCCACCTTGTTTCTTTTTCCTTCATTATGGCCGAAACTTTGATCCTCCAACGGTCATATTTCGCTGAATGACAGGGCGGAACATTGAGCTAAAAGTGCCCAGCTGTATTTACCCAAATATCCCAGTTCTCACTCTTTCTGGGCTAAGCCGAGCTGTCAGTGCTAATTTTTGGGCCGTGTTTGTTTAGGTTTATCTGAGGTTTGTCTCTGGGTGTGCTTACATACAGTATGTGTGTGGTATATCTCAGGTGTGTACGTGTGCTCTTCTGCTGCGAAACGCACTGGCATTGATGCTCCCAAATCCTGCCAGTTCCACTGGGCACCAAACCAGCACCAGAGCTCATTACAGATGCAGTCTGACTCCACCCATTTTGCCCCACCCACCTGCCACAGAAGATAGAAGATAGGCTCTGTTAAGCTGCTTTGCTGCCTACAGACTATAGGAAACATAACAGAATGCTTACTGAAATGGATCCTCATAAGTAACTGATTTGCAATCTTTAATACAAGGGTTTTCAAACTGAAGTCTGCCGCAAGCAAATGCTAGTGGGTCCCCGAAAAAAAAAGAGAAAAAATACAAACAAACAAACAATAAATAAATAAATACAATTTAATAAGAAACTAACATTTTAAAATATATATAATAAAAAAGTTAAATTATATTATTACTGTTCCATTCTGCTTTCTAATCTAGTCAGAAATCCTGACATTAATTCATTTTGCTGACAAAATTAATTAATTAATTAATTTATTTATTTATTTATTTATTAATATTCATATTATTTTATGTTACTCTTTAGATTTATACATCTTAAAGTACTAGTTGCGGGGATAAAAAAGACAGTCAACTTCCATATATAGTGAAGAATATATATATATATATATATATATATATATATTATATTATATAAATAATATATAATATATGTAACAAGTGTTACAAAAGTCACCAAGTTTCAATCCACTCTGAATAATAAATAAATAAATAAAAATAAAACTTATAATAATAATAATAAATAAAACAAAATATTATAAAATAATAACATTTAAAAAATGACCAAACTACCAAAACCATCAGAGGGTTAAGAGCACATAAGCAATAACCTCTGATTATATGAATATCTAGAGATTTAATGTTACTAAAATTTTCAATTTTTAGTACATCTATGGATTATTTCATCTTCAAAAGCACTAGCTTTAAACTTGTTAAACAACTTGGTTCTCAGGCAGAATAATAATACATAAAAAAATACTTTACATTTATTTGTACTCTGGTAATAGCCTTCCTGATAACGTTCGGGGTTCAGACACACTCTCTCTGTTTAAATCTAGATTAAAGACACATCTCTTTAGCCAAGCATTCACATAATGCATCTTATAATCTTGTACTGCATTTATATCTGATCAAATGTACATTATTATAATTCTTTAGCTTGGGTTGAACAATTAATTTTTACTTAGATGGAACAGCAGCTACGCTAATTATGTCTCTATCTGTTTCTCTGTTTCTGCCACGGGATTAACGTCCCGTGGTAACTAGGAATTACAGAAGCTCCAGTCTGGATCCAACCCTTAAATGATCTGAGATGACCGAACACCTGAGAAAAGATAATGCCAACCCCTCAGAGGACGCTCAGACAACATACAGAATTACCAAATACCATAAGTTAAATATATTAAGGTTCTACAATATATAAATATATTGTGGAAACTTAAATTCCTGTAGAGCTGCTTTGCAACGATTTGTATTGTAAAAAGCGCTATACAAATAAACCTGAAACCTGAAACCTGAATTTGTGGAAATTGTGTAAAACCAGCCAATCAAAATTGTAACTGGTGATTTCAGACAGAACCTGCCATTTTTGTGTGCAATTTGCATCAGATGGTCAGGTAAAGGACTGTGGGCGGTCCGCAGGTGTGCCGTCTGAGGCTGAGACTAGCCAAACATTGACCCCCCTTTGTTGCATCGGCCAGCAAAACATAAACAGAAAGTAACACTTCCTCCTATTCTCTCATATTTTATACATTCATACACTCCTACACGTTCACAAAATTTGCTCAGATCACTCAAAGTCAAGCTGACCTTTAACCCTACAAGTACTGTTTAAAATTTATATATGATGTAATGAAAACATTGTTTTTTCCCCCCAGAGACACCTCTCTCCTGCCAGGCACAAGAAGCACTGAGTTTTCCTTGTGTGGTTTGTATGTGGTTTGTGCTGAACTAAAACTCCATCTGGACGGCAAAGGCTCAGTGTGGGTGGAGCTTTTAGTATGAGATGTGTTAGGAGAGCAGCAGTGGACTGAGTACAGACTGCAGTGGGTGTAGATGTGTGCCATTTCTGATTAATTTCTGAGTAGCACACACACATTCACAACAACAACAATAACAGAGCGAAGTGACATAATCTCACATCCAAAATCAGCATTATGTCTCATGGGTAGACTTGAAAAGTGGAGCAAAACACACAGTAAACAAACAAAGAATATGAGGAGATGAACTGAAAAAAGAATTTAAGGATTTTGATTCCTTAACCATTCCATTAAATGGATAGTTCACCCAAAAATGAAAATTCTGTCATCATTTACTCACCCTCAAATAGATCCAAACCTGTATGAATGTCTTTGTTCTGCCAAACACAAAGGAAGATATTTTGAAGAAAGTTTGTAACCAGGCTGTTTTGGGGCACCACTGACTTCCATAGTAGGAAAAAAATACTATGGAAGTCAATGGTGCCCCAGAACTGCTCTGTTTCCCACATTCTTCAAAATATCTTCTGCTGAACACAAAGTTCATTCATTTGGCTATCAGACTACACTGGTCATGCTGTATGTTTCTGAAAAAGCTCTAACAACTGCTAACCAGCCATTTAGATGTAAAGCAGTAAGCTCATTGGCTGTGTATGCAACATGAACCAATCAGCTTGTGGCAAGTAGTTTAACACTGTGAATATCATCAGTTTGCGGTAAGGACATATCAGCCTACGTCATCTAGAGTTTCCTGACAGAACTTGGCATGTACGAGAATCGAACGTCTAAAAAGGTATGTCAAAAACACCAACAACATATTAGTGATAATGTTGCATGCAAAAAAAGTTTAGTCAAAATATACATGCTTGTTCTACCAAATGGTGTAGTTATGGAATCTACCAACAGGGGCTAATTGGGTCATGCAAACCAGCCGAACCTTGCCAACTGGGTAATTTTTAGGTTAACTGAACTATTCCTTTAACATCTTGTGGAGCATAAAGGAGTAAATCCAGTCTTCTATATCTTACAACACTTATCCCATGGCAGAAAGTCCATACAACACAGTCAACATGGCAAAACGTGGTTATGAGACTCACAATGGAAGTTCCTCAGGGAACACAGAAGATAGAAGGGTGAGCGATAACATTTATATCATATTTCCCCCTCACTCTGAACAATCCAATTATTACCTCTTGCTCACCACTCATAACCAGATTAGAGTGAGTTGTCATGGCAATGGAGATCTCCAATCAGCTCTCTCACGTTTCCTGTCACATGGTAGATGACGATATTAAAGGGCAGAATTTATCACCAGGGGTTCTCCAAATCTCATTTGAGATTCAATCATGAGAGCAACAATAGCTTAATATTCTCTTTCATCTGGCCGTGTCCCAGAATCCTCAGGGTCACCATTAGCGAGTAGACTGTGCACATTAATGGACCTGTCATACATTATTTTTAATGAGCCCATTGTCATTTTTGGTTCTAATAGGGGAACTCGAGGCTAGTTATCACACTTTTTACTCCACTGAATACCAATGGGGCATGTTGTCACAATGGAACCCGTGAATTGAAACAAGTAAAAGAAAAACATTGCATCCTTGTTATGTCCAACAAATATTATGATTAATAAATTGTATAGATTTACACATATAAAGTAGAGATCCTTAAGTCCCTCCACATGAGAAATTTTCAGTCTACCTGACATTGTTTTGAATCTCTTTATTAAAAATCTCATGTGACATTGTGTGCCAGGATTTGTAGTTATATCACTGATGTTGTAATCATCACCACACAGATATGGCATTAAACAATCCTGCGCTGTGGAAATCTCCAGCAGAGACAGGTTTGCCTCTTGAATCCCGTATAATCCTGCAACCTGTCTGTGTTTATGTAAGAGAGCTGAAATACCTCCCCAAATATCTTGCTCGTGTGCGCACACGGGAACCGGCATCCCTCAGGTCGCATGGCTCAGTCATGCTGCTTCCTGGCCGTAATCAGCGTCTTAGAGATGTGAAATGTGACAAGAGCTCAAACGATTTCATTTCTCATGGGAGAAAGATGGCCTGGATGTAATAGCAGATCTTTCTTGGTGTCTGTGGTCTTTTGGGACAAAAAAAATCAAGTTAGAAAGATATTTGGTACCGTGAAGACATGGACAAATCTAGCAGTGGCAAAATGACAATGAGAACCCATAGAAAATGATTTCTCCTATTGGGGTTTTCAAACTTTCTGATGCCATGGACCCTCAAAATAAATAAATAAATAAATAAATAAATAAAATAATGAAAAGAAAAACAATAAGAGAGAGAGCAAGTTCAACAGTTCAAAGTTATATACATAAGATCAAATGTTTCAAATTAGACATTTTGCTTATATACTTACATTTTACAGTTACATAATTAAAAAATTTTCTCACCTTAAAACCAAATTATCTGAGCTCTATTTTATAGCTCTTTATTTTAAAATATAGCTCTTTACTTTATAGCTGTTTATTTTAATATAAATCTTAAGTCAACATCTAAAATTCTTAAACTGAGAATAAGAGCATGTATATGTGTGTGTGTGTGTGTGTGTGTATATATATATATATATATATATATATACATACACACAGTATCTCACAGAAGTGAGTACACCCCTCACATTTTTTGTAAATATTTTATTATATCTTTTCATGTGACTAAACTGAAGAAATGACACTTTGCTACAATGTAAAGTAGTGAGTGTGCAGCTTGTATAACAGTGTAAATTTGCTGTCCCCTCAAAATAACTCAACACACAGCCATTAATGTCTAAACCGCTGGCCACAAAAGTGAGTACACCCCTAAGTGAAAATGTCCAAATTGGGCCCAATTAGCCATTTTCTCTCCCCAGTGTCATGTGACTCGTTAGTGTTACAAGGTCTCAGGTGTGAATGGGGAGCAGGTGTGTTAAATTTGGTGTTATCGCTCTCACTCTCTCATACTGGTCACTGGAAGTTCAACATGGCACCTCATGGCAAAGAACTCTCTGAGGATCTGAAAAAAAGAATTTTTGCTCTACATAAAGATGACGTAGGCTATAAGAAGATTGCCAAGACCCTGAAACTGAGCTGCAGCACAGTGGTCAAGACCATACAGCGGTTTAACTGGACAGGTTCCACTCAGAACAGGCCTCGCCATGGTCGACCAAAGAAGTGAGTGCGCGTGCTCAGCGTCATATCCAGAGGTTGTGTTTGGGAAATAGACGTATGAGTGCTGCCAGCATTGCTGCAGAGGTTGAAGGGGTGGGGGTGGGGGGTCAGCCTGTCAGTACCCAGACCATATGCCGCACACTGCATCAAATTGGTCTGCATGGCTGTTGTCCCAGAAGGAAGCCTCTTCTAAAGATGATGCACAAGAAAGCCTGCAAACAGTTTGCTGAAGACAAGCAGACTAAGGACATGGATTACTGGAACCATGTCCTGTGGTCTGATGAGACCAAGATAAACTTATTTGGTTCAGATGGTGTCAAGCGTGTGTGGCGGCAACCAGGTGAGGAGTACAAAGACAAGTGTGTCTTGCCTACAGTCAAGCATGGTGGTGGGAGTGTCATGGTCTATGGCTGCATGAGTGCTGCCGGCACTGGAGAGCTACAGTTCATTGAGGGAACCATGAATGCCAACGTGTACTGTAACATACTGAAGCAGAGACTGGGCCGCAGGGCAGTATTCCAACATGATAACAACCCCAAACACACCTCCAAGATGACCACTGCCTTGCTAAAGAAGCTGAGGGTAAAGGTCAAGCATGGCCAAGCATGTCTCCAGACCTAAACCCTATTGAGCATCTGTGCGGCATCCTCAAACGGAAGGTGGAGGAGCGCAAGGTCGCTAACCTCCACCAGCTCTGTGATGTCGTCATGGAGGAGTGGAAGAGGACTCCAGCGGCAACCTGTGAAGCTCTGGTGAACTCCATGCCCAAGAGGGTTAAGGAAGTGCTGGAAAATAATGGTGGCCACACAAAATATTGACACTTGGGGCCCAATTTGGACATTTTCAATTAGGGGTGTACTCACTTTTGTGGCCAGCGGTATAGACATTAATGGCTGTGTGTTAAGTTATTTTGAAGAGACAGCAAATTTACACTGTTATACAAGCTGTACACTCACTACTTTACACTGTAGCAAAGTATCATTTCTTCAGTGTTGTCACATGAAAAGATATAATAAAATATTTACAAAAATGTGAGGGGTGTACTCACTTCTGTGAGATATTGTGTGTGTGTGTGTGTGTGTGTGTGTGTGTATATATATATATATATATATATATAATCTTACTTTAGGAAAAGTTGAAAGTTGATGGATTTATATGACCAAATGAAGTCTTTGTTATTTTTCTATAGATAGAGTTAAGTTAGGTCTCCTTACAGTTCATGTGAATTCTAATTTCTCATTACTTGATTCATATACATTAGAGTCAGATTTATCAGTATGACATAATCCTGTTCTGTTCATATGATCATGTACAACAGTAAACACCTTTATTTCACCATTGCGCAAGACAAACAATACATCAATACAGTCTCTAAAAACAACAGCATAAGCGTGGGAGTAATTGGCTGCAAGTTTAGATCTCAGTAGCGATCTGTGCTGGACACCAATGGTCAAACTCACAAAACCAGAACTAGGTCAACACGATACAGTTTTTTTTAGTTGCGTGAAAAGTATGCGAACAACAATACAGTATTTTCTTGAATCCAATCCAGTTCACCCTTCCAGCTTTTTTCATTTAAGGCGTGAAAATGTATTGTTTGTGTGCTGTTCAATTGCTGTGAAAATCAGATAAAATTCATGCAGAAATCCTTTTTCCTGCAACTACTCTATATATTTTGACTTTGAGACTGTTCATTTTCTTAAGCACTGCTAACACAGTTCTTATAATAATCCTAGTGGATTCTGATGGATTTTGAATGCAAATATTAAACTCTGACTGAATTATTGATCAGCGTGGACTGATTCCACAAACACACGGGTCAGACTGTCCATCACACCTTCTCTGCCTTGATTTCCTCTCCGCTCAAATCAGATTTCATGAGCTATGACGCTAATGTATAATCGCACTGGCTGCCATTAAATGGTGACTTGTGATTTATAAGACCGGGTATTTCAGTTCAGTATGTGTGTAGTTGTAATGTAACAAGCTCACTCCACTTATTAAAACCCTGAGTCTGCAAACATTGCCAGGCTATTGAGTCTGCACACCGTATTTAATCTCTGATCACTCAGCAATTTAGTGGAAATGGTCAAATCATTTTAACATTTCAAAGGTTGCACTAAGTATGTTTCTGCTTGAAAAATATATGTTTAAGATGAGATAAAGCAATTTGTCCACAAAAAAGCATTATTTTTCTACTGAAACTGCAAGTTTAAAGGTGCAATTTATAATTTCTGCATCATTAGCAACAACAAACGGAAATATAAAAAATTGTTAATTTACAAACAGGTTTCCCATGTCTATCAGGCACAGCTATGCAGGACCAAAGGGGACATGGTGATGGAAAAAGAATGGGAGGAAAACATAATATTGTTTTTGCATTCGCTGGCAAAACTTTTGCATTCTCTTGCACATGTTTGTATTCACTTTTAATACTTTTGTAAACAAAATCAAAAGTGGTGATGGAAATTAATATAAGATGGGAAGATAAAAATACAATTTTTTGTGTTCTCTTGCAAAACATTTGCGAGCAAATGCAAAACTGGTGATATATATGTATGAAATAATATATATATATATATATATATATATATATATATATACACAAATATAATACAAAATTGATGATCATCATGTCCCCAAACACCATTGGTTCAGTCAGTAGCTGAGTTTTCATCCAAACATGAAGTGAATATTTTCAAAGTTCGCAAAAAAGAAAAAAAAACCTAACAAATATAAATTAGGTGTGCTTCCATTAAGTTGTTCAAGCGGATGACGGTGGTATTGGTAACCTAGTAACCAACAGTAAACAACAACAACAACAACAAACAACAACAGAAAGACACCATTGGTAGAAAAAGCCGATTACGAGGGTATAATGAATTTATTCGGCAAATGCTCCCACTGTTTGAATTAGCTCTTTTTCTCACAAATCAAAAACCACCTCAAGCGAGAGTAAAACTTTTTTTTTCCAAAATTAGCTGTTTCCACTACTGACTACAAATTACATAATTGAAATTGTAGTTAATATAATCTGTTGGATTACACATATTAGGTAATGTGTTCTGAGTACTTTTTTGATTACTTTTAGATATTGTTCTGATCTAACTCTTTGATCTAAGAAAATATTTTCCATTCTTTGTTAGCAACATCAAAAAGTGCATTAAACAGTACATTACATCAAAGTTTCCCATACTGGGGTTCATAAGGTGATGAAAAGCTAATAATTAATCGAATAAAAATGGCAAATTAAGCTAATTGTGTGGCCTTTCCATTTTCTGTGTTATTATATTCACCTGATTAGTGGCTGCTGTGAGCAGTTCCATAAAACTGGAAAACTTTCCAAATTTCCAAAAGCGGTTTAAAAGAGAAAAAAGAAGAGTTAGGGCAAGTCAATACATATTATTTACACAATTGCAGTAAATTATTCATATGTAATCATGTAATCTATAAAAAGTAACCTGATTATGAGCACTTTAAAATATAATCTAATTGCAAGTACTTAATTTTTTAAATCTGATTACGTAACCCAGATTACATGTAATCAGTTACTTCCCACCACTGTTAATTTCTGAAGCGATACTTCAAAATGCACATAAAAACAATAGGGTGATGGAAACATAGGTAGTGTCAGGTTGGTAAAAACAGATTGCAATACCGTTTATTGCCAGATATTACACAATTACGAGATATCTACATTTGCAAACTGAGTTTGGTGAAATTGTTGCGGCTGCAAACTTTACTTTGAATCAAGTTAAAATGCTTTCATTCCAATCCAAAACTCAACAATAAAGCTCACCGTTGTTCTAGCAGTGGATGAGAGTGAACTTTATCTTTTGTCTGACATGGACAGAATCATTCCCCTGGGCCACAGCGGGAAAATTTGTGTCATCCTGTGTCCTGTTTTCAACGGCTCTGATTACGCATTTAACATTTAGAATGATGGCACGCACTTGATATTTTGGCCAAACCCACCCTGGCACTTCCAGCAGGGCCCTGACAGGCCCCGGGGACAATGCTTCTCATTACCCTCACTTGCCCCAGCAGGAGGCCTTCTTCCCCCCTCACAGATGGTTCAGGAACCTGGACGGCGTCCACAAGCACCGGAATGACCGAGTCAGTGTCAGTTTCCGGAACTCTGGCCATCCGTCTTTTGACGTCTGCGGTCGTGACAACAAACCACGCTCTCCCGCTGACACATGCATAGCGACACATGGATGCATGGCGCACAAACACAACCGATGACAGACACCCTATAGACCGCAGTTGATTTTTTTTTTTTTTTTTTGGGGACGGATGTCATGTGCGACCCCGCTTGCATGTTTAATCACATTATGTAAATATCGTGTTTGTCGTGCCATTGTGCACATGTTCACTGGTATTAGGTTATTTTTATGCTCCATCTGTCCTCTAGAGTTGTCGTATCACCACAGCTGGACTTAAAACCAGACTTTCATGGGGAAAAAAAGGTCTTTTTTTTTCATTAAAACCAGGCAATTTAAATCAGAGGCTGTATTGTGATTTTAAGAGGGACATTATCGGGACACTGATGTTTAAGGCACCCGCACTGGAGCCGTGAGCGAGTTCTGGCTTTCTTAAGCGTCAGTAAGGTCTGACCTCAATCTGACCCTGTGGTCTGACTGCATTTTATAACTGTCAGCCAGTCTGAGCCATTGCTGGATCTGCATAAGGCATGCTTCTAAACGTAAGCCTGCCTGTCATCATCCAAAAAAATAAAATACAGGTTTTGGTGCTGCTTCATCCTAGGGATTCTTCAAAACTCCTAAGCCAAATATTAAACTTTAGCATACAAATAGTCTCTCACATTTGTGGATAGAAAATCAAATTATGTGGCTTGTGTAGAGAACAGGTGTGCTATTATTTAGACTTTGCCTAGAGGATGATGAAACGGGAGAAAAAATAGCATTTATCAGAATCTATGCATACATACCTATGCAAACATTCATATTTAAATTGCAATTTTTATTAAAAATATTTAATTACATTTTTAATTATTTAATTTTTGCAATTGTTTACATTTTCTTAAATTTCAGACACACACATATATACATATTTTTAATTGTGTAATTGTATAATTATACATTTTACGTAATTATATAAAAATTAATTATTTAATTATTTACACTTTATTACTTAATATACAATAAAAAAGCATATTAGAATGATTTCTGAAGGATCATGTGACACTGAAGACTGGAGTAATGATGATTAAAATTCAGCTTTGCATCACAGGAATAAATTCCACTTTAAAATATATTACAATAGAAAATACAATAATTATTTGTAACAATATCTCACAATATCACTTACTGTATTATTTACAAATTTTAGGATCTTACAGACACGTTATATATAATTATAATAAATTATACAATAAATTATTACTTAGAAAATTATAATTATCATATAATATTTATTATTATTATTATTAAAACTATCATTTAACACAGTTCTCTGAACTGTACACAAATGGATCGGAGGTTAGTGATATGATTTATGTTCAATAATTTGGACATAAAGCAAACAACAACATATATTCTGACTCTAGACACTGTTTGTAATGTCTACAGCTCCAGTAGAAATCTACCTCTAAGAAAATGTAGTGCAAATGGAGATGACAAGAGATTTACTGAGGAGAAAAGAGTTGGAAAGAAGGAGAGGGAAATGAAGAATAGGATGGCGAGAGAAGGAGAAAGTGATGCGTGATGGGTCGCCAGGAGAAATGGCCAAATGCTTAACCCACAAATGTGAAGCCTGAATCTGTTCAGAGTGTTTTTGGCTGGTCTGTGAAGGAAGCAGAAGGAAGGTTTTGAAGCAGGCAGCCAAAGAGGAGCTTTCTGAATGGGGGGAGCAGATGCAGTTACGGCAGTAGAAGGGATATTGAGAGAGAAAGTTAGCAGTACCCACTACCCAGTGCTGCAACAGAGGAACCACAAAGTCTTCTATCTCTCAAAAACGCAAGAGAGTGCGAGAGACTACAAACAGAACCAGCAAAAAGAGAATGGGAGATGGAAAGAGAAAGAGGCACAGATGGTTGCTGAAATGTGTGAGTGCTCTAGTTTAGGATGTCATCATTATTACGTGTCAATGATAAATGCCAGAATTGAAAATATGGCACCTGCTCATTTCTCCAACACAACTGCCCAGCAAGCATAAAACATTTCAACAGCTTTGCATTTTGGTTGCAGTCATAGTACAGTAACTTTGCAGAACCTTTTTAAAACATTCTAAACATTCTACAGCTAAATTTCAACACAAACAGAAGAAAACAACTGAAGAAACATTTTGAAAATAGCTACCTGGTCAGATTTCCTTAAGTGCTTTTAAAAAGTTAGTATAACGCGTTCTTAAAAACTAACTAAACGGCAATGTTTGTGAGACGTTATATTTACAGTAGGTCGTAGTCTGTATGTTTTACTCTTACGAAGTGAAAATACAACCAGGTCACATTAGAACATTATTTGTCTCTGTCAGTGTTGTTGTTACTATTAACTAAAAATAAAACTAAAATTAAAAACTACTATCACTTTCAATAATTGAAATAGCTGAAATAAAACAAAATGTATATATTAGAGCAAAAATATAAATAACTAAAAAAAGATTTAACTGAAATAAAAGTTTAAGTATATTAAAATGACTAAAGCTAAAACTGAAATAGAAATAAATTAAAGCTATTTTTAATAGAATGTTTTAAATTGAAATATATAAAAAAACGACAAAAGCATATGAGTATATAATAAAATAAAATAAAATAAAAGCTAATTCAAAATATTAATAAATGCAATAATAGTATATAAATAATACTAACATAATACAGAGTCCTTCGAATAATAAACAAAAATGTTAAATTGTACGTAATAATAAAATATATTTATTATGTTAAAAAACTTAAAGCACATATGTAATATAACTGAAATGAAACAAGTTAAAGTTGAGGTAAAAATAAATTAAAACTTAATAATTAAAAAAAAATGAAAGTACATAAGAATAACACATAAGACCTAAAATGTACATAAGACATAATTAATAAATGCTATAATAGTGTAATACTAAAATTACAGTCTTAAAATCACTTACTAAAAAAATTAAACTATACCTAATAATAAAATATATTTATGTTCAAAAAAACTTAAAACACATCTGAAATATTAAGGATGCAGAATAATATTAATCATTATTACATTAACAATACATTTACATATAACATTATTACAAACAACCTTTTAACAACTTAAAATAAATGTTTATACAACATTGTTGTGCTTGCTGGGTGTTTCTCAGTTTACCTCAAAGGACCTTTTGCATGACCACTTTGATGAGCACGTCATGTTCATCTTCACTGGCTGATCTCCACTCATGTGGCTGAAATGTGACAGATACATAGATCCAGCTGGCAGAGTTTGTGGATTTGAAAACAGAACAATCATCAACTACAAATCAAAAGCAGCACAAAACACAATGCTGACCACTTTTAACCCAAATACATGCTGTTTTTGTACTTCTGCTGTTCAAATGTTAAATGCTAAGGTGTTCTGAGTGGTTTTTTTTTTTTTTTTTTAATATCACACCTATATATCACACCTTTCTCAATAAGCTGCATGATTTGAGGTGAGTGTGTTTTGAAGGAAAGCTGTTATTGGTCAGCGGAAACCCTCCATCTTTGCTGCGGTCAGTGACGTGTGAGATCAACGGTTGTAGTTTAACAGATATTAGTGGTGCGTTCCCATCTCGTCTGTCTGTTTAGAGAGAAGAGCAGATTCCCTGCGGCCCGTGCAAATTGAAACCTCATCAGTTGGCCGTGGCCGTACCCTGCTGCTCTGCTTTTTTCCATCGCATTTGCCTCTAAGTAGAAAATCATTGATCTGCGACATTTAATCTGATTTTCTTTTCTTTTTCGGCTTTGATGCGTGTTCACACTGAGATGGAGATGGGCTTGTTTTGCACTCATATTTTTGGACTGTTCCCTGTGTGAGAGGAACACACACTTTGCACTTTTGTAAGAGTGTTAATAAATTGTGCCAAGCAAATCATAAATGTAACACATAAGCAAAAGTCTGTGCTGTTCAGGTTCTGGATGACTGTTGGAACTGGACACTGTATAAAAACAACAACAACAACAACAAAAACAGCTGGGAAGACTTTTATGTATATAAAAGTGAGAAAATTGTAATGTCCCGTCTTTTTATAAAGAAAGAGAACATGAGAGATGCCCTCTAGTGGACATGAACGGTACACTGCATGTTAAAAAGCATCCAAGCTAGATGTAAGACAATAGAACAAAGAATAAATCTAAATATTGTCTATTTTTTTATTATTTAAATGAATATAAATATATTTATTTTATTACTTACTAAATATTACTGAATTATCTTACTAAATATGTTATTAAAATTAACATTAATACAAAAGTACAAAGATGAAATCAAAATATTATTTATTAATGTGTTATAAATTACATATATATAAACACACATATACACATACACACACACACACATATATATATATATATATATATATATATATATTAATTCAATTTTTATTATTTAAACTAATTTAGATATATTAATTTTATTTTACTAAATATCGTTAAACTAGTTTACTAAATATATATTATATTAAAATTAACCTTAATACAAAAGAATAAAGACTAAATCACAATTTTACGTATTAATGTGTTATAAATACATATATATATATATAATTTATTAAATGTGTTAGTTTTTTTTATTAAATTATATATGTAAATATGTGTATATGTTATATATACCGAAACATACTGAAATTTTGTATATATGTTGGTAGATTTTGAAATTTAGTAATATAAATAGATTAGCCTATGAAAAATTTAATAAAGGCAATAAAATATACATGTATTATTTTAGTTATAATAATAATAATAATAATAATTATTATTATTATTATTATTAGTAGTAGTAGTAGTAGTAGTATTAATAATAATAAACATTAATAATAATAATAATAATAATTATTATTATTATTATTATTATTATTATTATAGTACAGTATCTGTTTCTTTACTCCAGTTTGGTGTTGGGTTTCTGATCTAGGATTCCGTGACGTTGCTCTCCGTGGGTTCTCCGCTGAGGTGGGATTCGAGCGGAGCCCAGCGCGCATGCGCAGAGGGGAGAGGTATGGTTGAAAACTCGCAGTCCATCGCGCTGAGCAGAAGAGGAGCAGCACAACTAAATGTGACTTATCTGAGCATCATCATCACATCTGTGCCTCCGGGAGACAAAGAAGAGACGAACTCTGAAGGAGCAAACAACGCGATCAGAGCCTCCCGGAGTGATATGATATCATTATTATTATATCTCTCGACGTGACGACTGTTTGTCTGCCTCTAATGTTTCCAACCCACTGAGACCAGGGGGATTTATTCCTTCTTTTGTTCTTTGCTTTTTTTTTTTATTGACTATCAATAAAAGCAGCCAAAACGAATAAATACGGGTCATTATGGTTTTGTTAACACTGCATAATAGAAGAGGGTTGAATTGCTTGTGCGCGCAGTTCTTGCTGTGGATTTTATGTGCTGTGGACGGTGAGGAGCAGCAATTCAGTGTGGAGGTAAGAGATCCACAGAAGAGATGATGTTGATGTCCTTCACATCTCTATATACATAACAAACCCTGCTGGATTGAGCCATTTTGCATGCAAACTACTAATGCAATTCACCGATTCAAGCTTTGCACGTCTTTATAACACGCCAAATTAAAGTTTATCAAATGACAACAATGCAGATGAATGGCTTGCATTGTTATTTCTGAGACTTGTTGGTGAATGTTTACTGTTAAGACCGAGGGTTTATGATTTATACAGAAACTTATTAATTAAATCAATGTTAAATATGCTAATGTATCACAAAAGGGATCACAGTCGAAATTAGTGTTCAAGTTACAGTGCAGTAGCTTAGTAAATAAAAAGCAGCATGCAGCTTGTGTTGTGAAGCAAATGCACTTTTGTTTGTATTATCACTATTGTAATGCATTTATGCATAACATGATGTTGCTACTTCAGTCTATAGCTAATTTGTTCAAAAACATGGTGAAGTGCTTGTGTAATTGCACCTCTGACTTTCTATGTGCACAATAAGTGTTCCTTCAGAGTTTAGTCCATACACTTCCATTATTCCGCTCCAAAAACTTGTATGTTCTCTTTTCCTGCTGTTTTGGACACACACACACACACACACACACACACACACTGAGGTTTGTTCTATTGGCACAACCTGATTCACCAAAGGGTGGAATAAATCAACTCGACATGACTTGATATCCGGCCAGTAACCAAAGAAGTCAACCTGTCATTACAGTCTCAATATTGTTACGGTAAACATGCTGTTACAGTTCAGCTTTTCATTTTTATTAGAAATGCAGCGGTATTTCATGCAAAGCAGCAAAGAAAGCTTTTGCCTTTGAAACGTGCCAACATTATAAAAGTCCGCTGTGAATTTACAGTCGGTCAGAAGTTATGCTCAAATGAGACAGCTGTTTGTGTTGTTTGGAATAGTGAAGTGTGTTCAGGACAAAGTTTTTCTCCTCAAGAGCTGGACGGTGTTTGCAGAGGCTGACCGCCTGTTTATGAGCTTGACAGTTGTGTCAGATGCCCTTTATGTCTTTAAGGAGCCTAAAATCTGCGGTAAAGCAAACAATAGCTTGAGACGCCCTACATTTTCATCCTGACAACCGTTATTCTTTCTGCCTTTTGGAAGATTGCTATTTTAGACCCTTTGAGATTAGAGGCTTTCTCAGGACAGCTGCAATTCAATAACATTTTACAGTACCATGTACTTTAAAGTCACCAGTCACCATGTACTTAAGCATCCCATTGTATAAATTAGTGGGAAGCAAAGCGGAATACAGAGTATATGAATCAGATCAGCTTGATCCAAACTTCTTCACTGGACTGATTTGGATTTCTTTTTAGAAGAAAGCACCAGTGGCATCAATGGTTTCATGCAGAAGCTTTAATATTCATGGAAACTTTCCATTGCACAGGTTATTCAGATTATTGAAATATTCTTCTTACGACACTCTTAAAAATAAAGTTTCCAAAAGAGGGTTTTTCGCAATGATGCCATAGAAGAACCATTTTAGGTTCCCCAACCTTTTAGTGAACAGTTCTTATGACTTGATGCCAATAAAGAACGTTTATTTTCAAGATTATACACTCTAAAAATAAAGGTTCCAAAAAATGGGCTTTCATGGCCTTTCAGGGAACAGTTCTTTTTTGAGCCTTTCAACAATCCAAAGAACCTTTTTTCACCATAAAGAACCAGTGTGCAATGGAAAGTTTCTATGAATATTATAGGTTCTTCATGACACCACAGATGCCGATAAAAAGAGTCTTCATTTTTAAGAGTGAAAGAAAACGGTTCTTGGGGAACCCAAAATGGTTCTTCTATGGCACTGTTGCAAAAACACTCTTTTGGAACCTTTAATTTCAAGAGTGAAAAGGATAGTTTATTCAAAAATGAAAATTCGGTCATCATTTACTCACTAAAACCAATAGACTGTCCACAAAAGTTGTCCATACAATGAAAGCCAATGGGTTCCCATGTTTTTTGGACCTCAACGTTCTTCAAATCTTGTTTTGTGTTCCTCAAAGTCATACACACTATTAAAAAATAAATTCTCTTTATTGGCATTGATGAAGAACTTTTAACATCCATGGAAACTTTCCATTCCACAAAAGGTTCTATATAGGGGAAAAAAAGTTCTTTAGATTAACAAAATGTTCTTCACACCTGTTCTTCTATGGCATTGCTGCAAAAACCACCTTTAAAAACCCTAAATTTTAAGAATGCAGGTGTGTAATGACATGAGGGCAAGTAAATGATGACAGACCTTTGATTTTAGGTGAACTGTCCCTTTAAGAAAGCCTGGTGTGAATCAGACATTCAATCTGCCAGGGTAAAAAAGCATCAAGGAGACAGACAGAACGCATTTTCCACTTGTCTGAGGTTATAAAAGGACACTGATGTAAAACATTGAAGTTTATTGGTGCGGTTTGGCTTACATGCTCTGCTGGTGTGGCAGTGGAAGAGGGTTATATTGGTAGCTTCCTGTGGACACAAATACATTGGCTTTGGAGGGATAAGACAAGTATCTGTCTTTCAAAATGACAGATCAGTAGTTTAACCTAAATCCGTCCAGGTTTTGACATTATGACCGTTTCTGTGGGACTGAGGTCAGGAGCTGATTGGTCACTGGGCCACAGCATCACCTCAGTTTCCTCCCTTCCTTGCAGTTCCACATGATTAACACTGTTTTACCAGACACATTAAACAAGTTTTATTGTGTTATGGTTCAATATCTATTCAAACGTACAATGTACACACTCTCGGTACAGTAGACAAGGTCTCTCTCTCTCGCTCGTCTCTTTCTGTCTCCATGTGTATGTGTGTGTTTTGGAGAGAGACATTATTAATAGTGTGCGACAGACAGACAAAAGAGGGATTTAACTAGTGTGCGGCGAAGGCAGTGAGGTGTGTTATAAAAGAAACCATTGACAAACTATTTGGTCTTTCAGAAAGCCAAATTATTAAGAGCTGACAATGGACATGTAATCTTTTCTTGGCAGTTCTCGCGCTCTCCATACGTATTGCTCTCTGGAGGTCTTTACGAGGCTTTCAGTTGAAGAATGGCCCCCCAGAACCAGCCGAGGAATTATCTCCCGGGGACACAACTGATTTATTTTTTAATTAAAAAGTACGATTTATTAAATGGAAAAAGTTGTATTAATATAAATCGTTTGGATTATGGAGGCGTTATTTCATTCATTGTATAGATTTAAGTCGTCACGTCTTGCGAAAACGCACGCAGCAAGCTGTAAAATAGCACCAGAGCTGTCAGTCTACAGAAAAACGTCACTGTGAACAGATAAAGCTCTGTCACATCTCTCCAACAAAGGCGTATTCTCTCCAGAATGACATGTTTGGATGATGTTTGTCACTTCGTATAAAATGATGTATGTGCGTGAATAGGAGTCAGATGGAGTTCAGCCTCCATCTTTGTATTGCAGTTTCTATCATTTTGCTAATCTTACATTAAAACAAGAGAGAATGTTATTTTTACCACCATTGGCTACAGTGAATCACCCCCAAAATACACGCGCATACACTGGATGACGTAACTGAAGAATCCATGATATTATAATATATATCTAGATACTTTTGCATTTACTCCGAACTAACTCAAAAAATGACCTTCTTTTAGACAAAATAGGCAAGTAAATTAAAATACAGTAAAATTTTAATTAAAAATCTGTATAAAAATACTAAGCTTTCATTACCAATATAACATCACATACCATAAACTGCAATATTTATTTTACTAAAACATTTTATTATGCTGAGAATAATAAAACTATGCTGAGACTTCCATGAACATTTTTGAGTGATGATGCAAATGAGCTGAATTGACTGATATAAATGGACAGTTTGAACTGATTCATGTATATGCATTGAACAAATTCTAATGCTAATTTGAAAATTCAAAGACGGTACTAAAGCTGTCATATTTGACAATCATAGGAGAAGGAAGCATCATCATCTTAAATAAATATGTCATAAATATTTAATATATTGCCCAGCCCTAATTGAATTCCAGCATTTAGAGTGGAAAAATACTATGCAGAGACATAATGATGCAAATGAATCACTCAATCAGAGTCGAACTGATTCATATAAATGGACAGTTTGAACTGATTCAGACACATTGAACAAACTCTAAATGCTACTTTGATAAATTAAAGATGATACTAAAAATGTTTTAAAGCTCTCATAATTGAGAGTTGTACAACAAGGAAGGATCATCATCTCAAATATTTCATAACTGTTCATTATATTGCCTAGCCCTAAATGTACAACAGCATTTTGGGGTTGATCAAATCGATTTAATTGGACCATTTGAACTGATTCATGTAAATGAATCGAAACAAATCTGACTAATGATTTTTAAATCAAAAACACTGTTAAAATGCTCGCATACCTACGAGTGAGGAAGGATCGTCATCTCAGATATTTCGAAAATATTCAAAATACCACCCAGCCCTAATTGTATGTCAGTGTTTTGGGTTGAACAGGTCATATTAGGCCTATATTTAGCTAATCTGTTCTGAGTATCAGATGCAAAATCACATTATTCTGAGCCATGCTTTGGGTTTTGTCACACTTGCACATGTAATATTCTCTCTCACTCGGCACTCAACACAACACACAGCTTCAAAGAGAATACACAATGCGCAATCCATCCCATAAGCCCTTCGCTTTAACTTTATATGTGTACTAGAGGCAGTGAGGTTGTGTCCTGCTGAGCACAGAGTCCGTGACGGCCCAACTGAATGGGTTCAGTTCTGTCTTTCTCACCGGCCGTCAGATTCGATCACAAGAACCCTTTGAATAATGGAGCCATTTGACTAGGTCGGTTTTGTTCCTGAGTACAACATGAAAGTCTCTTTTGAAGGCTCATGAATGAACAGGAGCTCAAATGTTTATTAGATCGTTCCCTTCATCATGTGTTTATGCTTTTGCAGTGTTTCTGAGCACCACTTTCTGTCTCGAGGCCTACTGAGGACATGAGTAGATTGTTGACTTTTCCTCAGCTCTTATTTGTTAACGGTTGTTGCATTTGCGCACAACGTCATACTATGCGTTTGCATGCTTGTGCAAGTGTCAATGCATGCATGCGTTCTGTTCGTACATTGTGTCATCGTGTGCATTTCCAGGCAAGATTGTAGTGCTCTATGCTTCATGTAGCATGTTGCGTTCACACATGGTCTCTCTGATGTCAGTTTGGCTCTGTACGGCGAGCAGATTTTCGCCGTGGAGGGGACGACACATCCGTCTGTTTATCTGTCCTGCGAGAAGCGAGCGCACCAGTGCAACCCAAATGCGTGGTTCTGTCTGTATGCAATGTCTATTTCTAGCTTTCTTACTCCCCGGACGTTATTTTCTTTCTTTTTTGTCTCGCTCGCGCCGACTCATGCTGTTTTCCTTGGCGTAATGTTAGTGTGCCGAAAGAGACTGTTGCTCTTCAATCTTTAATGGCACGGGTGATTGCTGGTGTTGAACAGACGCACATGACACTATCAGCTCTCCTGAGATCTTTGGGGTTTTCTGTTGACACCACAGGGATCTGGAAAAATGTCCTTGCAGCTCAATGCAGTGATGACTTGATGCCAAGCTCACTTCTACATGGCACAGACACTGAATATACTGTAAAATTCAATTTTGACATAACCTGGCCCTTTGAAAATGACTTTTGTTGGTGTAACCTAAGGTGGTTTGGTTGATTCAGTCATATTAAATTGTATTTTTGACTTTAAACAAATCAAAATCATTTGAAATCAGTCGTGTTTTACAGTGTACTGTACATTCAAAGTATTAGATTATATTAATATTATTAAGATTATATTATTTAAATCAATGTGATAAACAAGTTAGGTCAAAATCTAAAAAGTAATCTAGAAGTAGTCCAATTATATTACCAAAAATGTGTAATGTAATGCAATGTGTGTGTTTTACTGATTTTTGCATTTTTTGTGTGTGTAAAATGTATACACTACCATTCAAAAGTTTAGGGTCAGTATGATTTTTTTTTTAAATGAATACTTTTATTTAGCAAGGACACATTAAATTGATCAAAAGTAAAGACTTTTACATTATTACAAATGATTTATTCACAAACTTTTAAACTTCTATATACTGTATTTTTATAGTAACATGGAAATAATGTTGTAATCCAAGAAAAACTTTATTTATTTATGTATTGGGTATTTTTTTTCCTTCCATTTGAAATGTGACGAATGAAATAGAAGCATAAAGTTAATATCTAATTCACGTTTCATTATAAATTTAAGAAGTCATAACATAAAACAGTGGATATGCATATGCAAAATGATGCCACTCACTAAATTAAAGATGCAAAATAATGAACAACACTTTAGGATACCATAAGATGTGCTTCACATACTACAAAATACAAAGCTGTGTGTACAAGTACATACTGAGCAATATGCATTATGCGAGTACTCCATTCTGAACATGTACTGTAGCAACAGACACAAAGCTCTCTCTGGAGGGAATGAACTGCGAATGAATGAAAATGTTTTGTTTGGAACTGGGTTGAGAGGTTAAAAGCGTGCTAGATCCGTTAAAGAACTGTGACATTCTCTGACATTTGGCCAAAACAGTCGGCAGCGGTTGATGGAGGGCATGAGACGGAGGGGGTAGCCATGGAGATCCCATGTGCGATATGACGCTTTGGTATGTGTCCGGATGAATAATTTAATGCGTGTGAAAACCGATACCAGAGAGGGATAGCCTTTACACACACACACTTACACTCACTTAAGCACAAGTGACCCAAGAGATCCCATGTCTGGTGTCACAGCTCAGCTAAAACAGACAGCAGTTAAGCGCTATTGTGTGAAAAGGTCCGTTTTTAATATAAGCTACACTATGTGCTTAGAAACACACACACATATATTATATACAGATATATAGAGGCAGCAAAACAGTTATGGCAACTCAAATTGCATGCTGGGATGAAGGTTAAATCACACATTAAAATACATTAGCATTGCAAAGCTTTCCCAAAGCCCATATAATGATCAAATCTGTAAAAGTTATGAGTTCTAGCCTCACTTGGCTTTGCCAAAATAGTGACTGTTTTCACACAGGTTTCCATGAACACACCCCTTGTCTGTCATTGGTCAGACAAATATATGGCCCCGCCCCAAACTCACACCAGTGGTTGAGCAAGTGTTGCTGTTGCTAGGCGGGTCTGGAAATGTTTTGAAAGCACCACAGATCCAAATGTTTATATTTTTAGCTTTATAACATAAAAAAACAGATATTTCACTTCTAAAGATGAACAAAGGATTTTACAGGATGGAATTTGAAGTATTTTTGACTAGCCAAGCTCAACAGTCACTTATTTATCTGTGATCTATACTCCATCTGTACGTGTTGCCATGGTCACATCTTCTCTCTGAGGGTGTTTCATTGCTAATGAAGCGTTCGGACGGCCTTTAGGGTTCAGCTTTGATGTTTCTATGAGGCTAATTAGGCCTCGTTTGGCTTATTAGCTAGTGATCCATGAAGTGCATCAGCTCTGAAAGTTCAGTGGCGTGGTTTGGCAAACAGTGTACGGCGTCAGGTCCGCCCTGGCCTAAATCATATTGTGTGATGTTGGTTGACCTTTTTGGAGTTCAGCAGTGGCTATGTTCCAGTGTTTATTTTTATAGTTTTATAACTAAAAATAAAACTATTAAAAATGAAAAGTTTTTGCAAAATATAAAAATTACAAATTAAAATATTTTATTTTCTTAGAATATAAATATTAGATTAAAAAAAAATGTTAACTTAAAAAAATGTAAAAAAAAAAAAAAAAATGTTGATTTGGAAACTTCCTGAAGTAAAATAAAAATTACTAAAATTACTAAAACTAAAATTTAAATAAAAATAAATATTAATAATAATAATAATAATAATAATAAAAATGGCACAAAAGGACAAAAATGACTAAAATTAAAATTTAAAATTTAAAAATTAAATCCTAATTGAAAATACTAATAAATTCTATAATAGTATATAAATAATACTAAAATATAGCATATATGTTATGTACTATTTAAAAAAAAAAAAACTTTTGAAAAATTGTTGTGCACTCTGACAAAATAAAACATTTGTAGGCAATGTATAATCACATAGCCTATATAACATTTCATTATATTACAGTAGACATTTTCCTAGTGACCAATATTTTTGAGGCTAAGTGTGCAATACTACAAAATAGGAATTTCAGGCATCATTTTACAGAATGTTATTCATATGGCATTTATGGCTCATGTAATTGGCTAATGAAAAATGTACCTATGAGCAAAGAAGACAGCTCACTTCTTCCATAGCGGCTCACATACTTCCAGAAAGTCCTTCAGTAGATGTGTAACTGTCAATGAGATTAATGGAAATGCTAACGGATATCTTTCTGTAGACTACTTTGTTATTTGGAACACATCCATAATCATACATAAATGACTGATGGGTTTCAGAAGATGCATTAACAAAGAAACAACAGCTAACAGTTTTCAGCAAAAAAATAATAAACAAGGAATAAACAGGTTGGGACGCTAAATGGTTAAATATCTGGGCTTATAACTTAAAGCTTGTAGCCCAAAGTGTCTTTCATCAAGACACTTGAAAGTACAGTAAAGTGCCTTTGACAACAGCATCTGCCAAGTAAATAAATGTCAGTCTCACCAAAATACACCTGTAGGCCCAAAGCCCTTTGTTCATTTGGCATGCAGTCCACATCCAAGGAGCCAGCGTATCTTGTATCCTGGTTGTGGTTTTTAATGGCCTCAGTCTTCTTGAAGCTGCACCAAACATGCCAAGTGTTCCCAAATCCAGAAGCACCTCAGAATGCTCTCTCTCCCTCTAGAGGTCCCCTGGGGTAACTTCAGTCTTCACAAAACCTCTTCCCTGTCTTAAAGGCACACTAACGTAGATACGGCCAAATGTATAAGTCACACACTGAATAATCCATAGCTCAGAGGAGACCTTTTCTGATCATTTCTCTACTTACATAACACGCATGTATCTGGTCTTTACTGTTTAAATGTGTTTCTGCTCTGATATGAAGTGATTGACAGAGAGGTGTTAGAAAACATTGACCTGCTGTGTGGAGCTCAGCTGTCTATCATCAGCAGATAAAAGAGGGTATATATCACAGGAAAGCTGGAAGAAGAAATGAGTTTAGACACCAGGGAACACGAGGATGAACCTAAAGTGCCAAACGCCTCGGATTATCCTTCTTTTTATCGTCATTTCCACTGTTTCGTGTTCCTTGCTAATTATGTGAACGTTTGGATGCCAGCTAGCATACTATAAATCTCATATTGAGGCATGAGAGTGGTGCAGTTCATCTTAGGACAACTGAAAAGTAGATGGCTCTCAAGAGGATAAAATAAGAATGCTAAATAATTCTGTCAAAATTTGTATATAAATTCTGTTAAATAAATTAAATTGCTTTAAATTGAACTTTAAACACGTATTATTATATTATAACACAATTTTTCTTGTCTCTAAAAACAGTTTATAGAAAGCAGAATGCAAAAATAATTGTCAAAATCTGTCAAATAAATCAATTAAATTAAATTGAATGACATTAAACTTTAAACATGTATTATTACTACTATTATTATTATTATTCATAATAATAATAATAATAATAATAGCAAATGTTTTTCTCAAAACGTTATTTAAAAAATGGTCAAAATCTGTAAAAGGAATGAAATTAAACTTTAAACATGTATTATATTATATTATATTATATTATATTATTATATTATACACAATTTCTCTCTAATTTTGTCTCTATAAACAGTCTTTAGAAAGCAGAATGCAAAAATAATTGTCAAAATCGGTACAATAAATAAAATTAAACTGCAAAACATATATTATATTATATTATATTATATCATGTTATACGCAATTTCTCTCTAATTTTGTCTCTATAAACAGTCTTTAGAAAGCAGAATGCAAAAATAATTGTCAAAATCGGTACAATAAATAAAATTAAACTGCAAAACATATATTATATTATATTATATGCAATTTCTCTCTAATTTTGTCTCTATAAACAGTCTTTAGAAAGCAGAATGCAAAAATAATTGTCAAAATCGGTACAATAAATAAAATTAAACTGCAAAACATATATTATATTATATTATATGCAATTTCTCTCTAATTTTGTCTCTATAAACAGTCTTTAGAAAGCAGAATGCAAAAATAATTGTCAAAAAAATACATAAATTCAATTCAATTTAATGGCATTAAATTAAACTTTAAACATGAATGTATAATTGTTATTATTAATAACAATAACAAACAATTTTTCTTTAAACTTGTCTGTGGACACCACAAGGGTTGGGAACATATTATCTAAATTAGCTACAGTATTATTTAGCTATTTATATAGCTATTTAGCCATTAAAAGTCCTGTGGTTTGTAATTTCTGCTTCACTACTGGAACTAAACAGAATTGCAAAAATAATGATTTCAACAAAGTTTGGACACACAACACTGGTTAAGCGAATGATGTTATGGCTAAACCAGTCAGGCCTTTCAAACAAACAGATTGTAATTCCATTTGGTCCATTAGTGGCACAGAAATGGCACACTTCACTTTTAAGGTTACTGGTTTAAATAATACAGCGTGTTTAAAACCTTGCCAGTACTTAACGCAATAACGCACCATACCTCCCACAGATTATGTTGAGCTTCGCTGTGTTTGTTTATACTCATGGTTTTTGCCAGGATTTGAGGTGTTTTGCAACCTTTGGGGTTTGGTTGAGGTTTTGAAACAAATAGTTTGTCATTCTTCTTTCTGGAAAAATGTCCCTCAGCACCCTAAACAAACAGAGGAACGTGAAGTGTTGGGCGTAGATGCTGGGCAGCAATAACTGTGTTGAGTTGTGCAATGGAATAATAGCACCTCTGCACAATGCCGCCTACAAAAACGTGACACATTTGCTGCTCTGGTTTGGTTTCCTCACTCACTTCAGGTCTGTGCATTATGCAACACCTCATCGCATATGTGTCTGTAAACCCGAACCACCATAGATCCCCTTGGATCCCGTTCCAACATCAAATTAGGTTACGCTTTTTATTTATGAAGTCTGACTTTCAGTGCCAAACGCCTGTGCCAGTTAAAAGCATGATTCCTGTGCAGGGGAAAACATCTGAAGATAACAGATCGCTGTTTAGCTAACAGCATGCTGTGAGTGAATGCAAATACAGGATATTTTAGCACAGTGTTACACTTTTCTGACCAGACGTGCCATTAGCGGGCTGAAGGTCGACCAGTAAGAGTTCTGTGAGGACATTCTGAATTAAATCGCCTAGTTGGCAGGTCTAAATGTGTTATGCATATTTTAGCTGACCCTAGATAAGATATTGCTCTCTCATAGCTCAGTAAATCTGAGTTCTCCATTCAAGTTTGAACATTGTCAGATGATCTACTAAAATTAATTTGTAGAAAGAAAAAGAGAAAAAAATGAGGCATTGTTGAACAACTATAAAATGAATGTGAATAGCAGATTTGATCTTTTGGACTTGGAAGAATTTGATAAGAAATGTTTGAGTTCATATTGAAATCTCTGACTTTTGATCACAGACTTTGTATCTTGGTGAATTGTTTGAGAAATTGTTGAGATCTGTTTTGAAACTCTACACACATTTTCCTAGAGTGAAAACGAAACCGAAAACTATTAAAAATCGTTTTTGGTAATTGAAAAATAAAATAAAATAAAATAAAATAAAATAAAAGATTTTGATGGAAAACTTAAACTTAAAAAACTCAAGACAAGTTGCTTTGGAAACTAACCTAAAATAAATAATTTGAAGTTGAAATACCAAATTACTAAAACTAAAACCAAAATAAATATTTCTATACAGAAATATAAAAAGAACAAAGATGACAAAAACAAACAAACAAAAAACTAAATACTAATAGTAAATTACTAAATTTTAAACTAAACCTAAAATGAAAACTTATACATATTAAAAATCTAAGTGATATAATAAATATAAATATAATTATAAATAAAAAATCTAAATGTTAGATTAAAAAACTTCAACTTAAAAAAATCTAAGATATGTTGCTTTGGAAACCTAAAATAAATAATTTGATTTTGAAGTACAACAATTACTAAAACTAAAACAACAACAACAACAACAAAAAACTTATATATAGAAATATGACAAAAATAAATAAATAACATAAACACACAAAAAACATAATATAACGAAAACATAACATAAGAAACATAAAAAAACAAAAGACATAAAATACATAACAAAATTACTAAAATGTAAACTAAAACTAAAAAGAAAACTAATACAAATAACAAAAGTCTAATTTATATAATATAATTATTTAAAAAAGAAATCTAAATATTAGAAGAAAAACTTCAGCTTGAAGCTAACCTGAAATAAATCATTTGAAGCTGAAGTATCAAAATTACTAAAACTAAAATGACTAAAAACTAAAATAAAAATTAATATGTACAAATATGACAAAAGCACATAACAAAATCACTAAAACATATGAAAATGAAAACTCATACAAATAAAAAACATAATTTATATAAATATATTTATAAAATATAAATATATATTATAATAGTTTAAAAATACTACTAAAATAACATTGACTTGGAGATAAGAGACACATTTGGGCTTTTTCTTTCATATGGGTATCACATGTATGTGTTCACACCACAACTAATTATCCTTGTGATGCTTAACACATAAAACAGTCTTAAGTGAATCAAGTCCTCTGATCGCTGTGAGAGAGTAACAGAGATATATTCATGTGACCTGTTATATATTAAGCCTTCTGTCATGTAGGCCTACCTCACAGACCAACCTGAATTTGGCCTTTAATTGGGCTTGATCTTAACATTCCTGGTAAATAACCCAAAACAGCTGTGTGCTGTTGTTTTGAAGGACGTCTGTGCCTTAAGCGATCTTCAGCACTTAAAAGTATAAGTACATACTTCTGTATTAAACTCCTTAACACGATTTACCTGAGTAGCCCGTGTTCCTGGATCAATTTTCTTGCCAACCTCGAACAACATTCGTTTAAAGCTTATGGTTTAGTTTAGTGCAATCATTCCCATTGATTGTAAGGGTGGGTTAGGATTAGATTTAACCTTAGGGACATGGTTTGGCCTATGATTGTTTGCTAGGAAAGTTATTCCAGGACAAATAAACAATGTTGATCCAGGAACATGTCGTACTTGGGTAAATCGTGTTATGCATTTTAGTTTAGTATGTCATCAAATTAAGTTTGCCAGCTGCAGGACATTTAAAAAAACAACAATGGTGAATCCCGGATAGAAATGTCTAGCTCATATTTCACCCCAAAAATTATACTTTGCATAAATATCATTCTCATTGCTGAAAATGATCCACAATGCAAAAAAGCTTCATTTTCTGTATGCAAATATAATTAATTAGATCTCCAAGCGAGGAAGGAACAGGAACCCAGTTGTATTTTCATATTTTCAAAAGTATAAGCCAGTTATTTCTTTGCATGTGGCATATAATGTCTAATTTAACAGTTTTTTTTCTTAATGCACAGTCGTTTTATGAAAGTTAGTATACTAAACTATATACTATACTAGTTAGTATTTTGTCAAATTACTAAAAAAAAGCAATATACCAGCTAACAAACACACACTGTAAATACATAAATACATTTTGTTTCAACTTTTTTTTTTAAGTTTAGTCAACTTAAACTTGGTAAGTAAGTTGTACTTAAAAGTAAGTTGTACTAACTTGGAGATTTTTTAAGAAGTTTTAGAAGAAAAATGTTCCATGAATGTTTTTGTGCTAACATTTTGAGAACATTAATAAAGACCAGAGAACTCTGAATTAACATTCTATTAACGTTACTGAAAGAGCATTTGTTAATATCTTTTAGAGAATCTCACCACATTACTGTAGTAAAAGTTCTGAGAACGTTCCCTTTAGCTAAGATAACACCATTTGATTGAAGAAGTTGATGTTAATTCTTTGATACTTTTAAATCCTAGCATTATTAATTGGACAAACTAAAATGACCATCAACGGCCAATCAAAATTCAGCAGTTTACAAAGCCAAGATCAAAGAAGCTGAAATTTGAAACCAAACTACATCTACAGGACCATTTTTGGTCATGTGCCCTTGGACCCAAATAATTGCAACTTTCAGATTACTTTTTCTTGTGTTTTTGGGGTGAAATATAATTATCTATGACAGATGAGCTTCATGTACAGCAGTGATTTGACCTCTCTTTGTGTGAGTTTGTGTGTGTTTATCTAGTGGACTTCTCTTTAGCACAGCCACAGTGACTTTAGAAAAGGGCACGTTAGGACAGGGATGTTCTTATAGCTAGAGGAGAGATGATGATTCACACACACACACACACACACACACGCACACACATTCTCTCAGTGTCATGATGAGTGTTGTAGAGTTGTGATGCATTTGGCTGTTGGCTGAAGGCAGCAGATGGGTCAGCAGAGGATCCGTGTAAGCACTTCCTACCGCTTCTCTCCGGCATTAATGAGAAAACCACTTCAAAACAAACTCAACCTTCTTTTTAATCTGCTAATGGCAGTAATGGTAGCAGCGGCCATGTTTCTACAGAAAACTCAGAATACAGTTCTGTCTGGTTATGTCTAGATATTTACTTAGGCATATTAGCTGTTTTTCTCTCAATTTCATATGCACTCTCAAGAAACTGAGTTATTTTAGCTATGTTAAGAAAAAATAATAATTCAGTTATGTGTTTTCAGTTTAGTGGTGTACAAATGAAAATAAAAATTGTTATTGCAAGTCTTATTATTACATAATTTTGATTGGTGGATTGTTTAATTCTGCTGCGAAATGGTGCTATATAGCACTAAAAGTGGTTCTTGGCTCGTAATCGTAGGGGAACCACTTTTGGTGCTATATAGCACCATATCTTTAAAGGTGCTATACAGCACCTTTGTCAAATGGTGCTGTGTAGAGCCATAAGAGGTGCCATGTTGCATTGTATTTTTTTCAACAAAAATGGTGCTAAACAGCACCAACGGTGGTTCTTTGGCTCCTAAAGAACCTTTAAAGGGGCTTAACAGGTTCTTTGTATGGCAGTGGTGCTATATAGCACCTTAATCACCCCAAAGAACCACTGAAGAACCACTGAAGAACCATACAGGAGCTTAACATGTTGTGTATATGGTAGCGGTGCTATATAGCCCCTCAGTCATGCCAAAGAACCGGTGAAGAACCATTGAAGCACCAAGATTTGGTGCTATACAGCACCAAAAGTGGTTCCCCTATGATTATGAGCCAAAGAACCACTTTTAGTGCTATATAGCACCATGTTTTTAGTGTGTGTGTGTGTGTGTGTGTGTGTGTGTGTATATATATATATATATATATAAATATGTATGTGTATATATATATATATATATATATATATAAATGTGTGTGTGTGTGTGTGTAAAATATATGATTAATTTTTTTTACTAATCATAAATTGCATATTTCAATAAGTTGTGGACTAAGAATTACTTAAATATATAAACATACATATAATATTTATTAAAAAAATCAATTAATAAAATATACATAACATTTCATTTAAAAAATATATTTATAAAAAAAGTATTCAAATTTATTTACATTTATATTTTTGCATTATTTATTAATTTTAACACTACACACTTATATATAATTTCATATTCATAAACAAGAATTACTATTTTCATTTTTTTATATTTACAAATGATACATACATGTATTATATATACATAATACAAAGCTCTTTTTATTATATTATACAGATATATATTAGTTATACATTATTTATATATAAAAATGTGAGACATGAATTATAATAATTATACATTAATTAGAAACATAGGAGGTAATTCAGCCTTGCATGCAAAGCTATGATTATATGTTACACTCAGCATGCGAAGAATGAAAATTTATGAATGCATCGACTATATTAAAAGCATATATGTTCCCACAGAAGTAATGTGTAATGATTAAACAAAAGTCTCTCTCACTCACAGGCTTGGCTGCAGAGGTATGGCTACCTCCCTCCTACAGACCCCAGAATGTCCGTCCTGCGGTCAGAACAGACCATGCACTCTGCTATCGCTGCCATGCAGCGTCTCTACGGCCTTAACGTCACCGGTGAACTGGATAAGAACACCATTGAGTGAGTAGCAGTTACACTCTCACACGGTCACTCAATCCAATATCGACTGATTCTGGGTCAGAAGTTTAACATGATGTTGTTCTTCTCAGAGACAGACGGTTGCCAGCATGTTTAGTTCCCATCATGGACTGTCTCTACCGACAACAGCACTAGTAATGCCAAAGTCATGAGTTCATAGACCTAATAGACCTTAGTCAGGGTAGTGTCATATTTAATTAAGGAATGAAAATGAGGCTGTGAGGGATAGAAGTACAGTGCAGTCAGTGGATTGCACTGTTGTTTAACAACATACCGACTGTTCAGTAGATGAAAAACTTTCTGTAGTTAAAAACCCATAAAACAGTTTTAAAAGTGGTGAAAATTAAGTGATCTGGGACCTCTATAAAGCGTGTGCCATTGTAAAATCTATCCCTCGCAGTCTCGTTTTCATCCGCATTAAATTCAATATGGCGTCTAACCTGACTACAGTTTATTTCTTGAGTGCAAAGTCATTTTGGGTTAAAACATCTGTGAAATGTATGAATGTAAATTGCTAAACCACCAGCAAGGTAAGCATAAACCACCCCGGACTAGCTTGAAAACTGATTTATGAAGGGTAATGGATTGTCTGAACGGGAATTGCCTGATTTTATTTCAGAACTGCCTTCACAAACTTCTCAAAATCTAAAACTCAATACGATAAATGTATGTCTGTGCATACTGAATATGGTGTACAGCAGTGATTCCCAACCACACTCTGAAAAAATAAAGGTTCTTTATTGACATCTATGGTTCCACTTTTAACATCCACGGAGTATTTCCATTCCAGAAAAGGTTCTTTATAGTGGAGGAAATGTATTTAATTTTTTAAAATCATAACATTTTTTTTTTTTTTTTTAAGAACTGTCCTTTGGGGAAACAAATATGGTTCTTCTATGGTGTCACTGCGAAAATAACCTCTTGGAACCTTTATTTAAGATATTTTTCTAGTTTGGCATTATTGAAAGACACTCAAACCTGTCTGATAAGGGCTGCAAACGTCAAAAACAGTTGGGAAACACTGATGTACAACATCTGGCCACTAGGATCCTGGTGATGTCATAACTCTTATGTGATCTTTTTGTTTCCTTTTTGCTTCGGCATAGTGATATCACCATAAGGTGAGGCTGACTTTTCTTGCTTTCAAAACCGAACTGTTCTTGGCTTCTCTTTCTCTGTGTGAACTCTAACTGAAGGGGATTTAGAAGGATCAGTTTTATTAATACAGTAACCATAGAGTTAATTAATTGGCTGACATTTGGCCTAGATAAACTGAAAAACATGGTGGACCTAATACTATTAAATACACAAGTTCATTTATATATGAGGTTGATAGGATGTAAATATGCTTTATATTTTGGAAACCTTGTGTATTTTAGAGGTTATTCCAGAATGCCAATTAATCTATGAACATTTTAGTGTTGTGTAAAGCTCAGACTGGCTGGGCTGAATGTCACAAGTGTGAAGCAATGAAATATTAATGAATCTACTTATTTTTCTCTCTCAGCTGGATGAGGAAGCCACGATGTGGGGTGCCAGACCAGTTCGGCGGTGCCTCGAAATTTAGCGTCCGAAAAAGACGTTACGCCCTCACAGGGCAGAAATGGCAACATAAACATATCACATACAGGTTAGTTACAAAAACACACTTACTTTGTGTGTGTGTGTGTGTGTGTGTGTGTGTGTGTGTGTTATGACATGCATTTATTATTTTCTGTGAGATTTCTGAAAAAAAACATTTCCTGGTAAAATATGTAAACCTCCTCAAAACAAGACACATTTGGTTTAGAAGCAAAATTGCATAAAATGCTAAGGCTTGATTTCAGAGAAAGTGTATTTTTCTTACTTGTCTTTTAAGCATAAATCCAACATTGTTTAGTGAGGTTTACGCTTGAATCAAGAAAAAACTTTCTGCCAATGAGGTAAGACACACTTAATTCAAAATATGTTCTCTGAAAACAAGTTTTAATATTTTATGCAATTTTGTTTCTCAAGTATAAATGTGTCTTGTTTTAAGGATGTTTAAATATATTTACTGGAAGATGACACTAATACTGATTAAGGAAATGATCTTTGCTGTGCCAGCAGCAGCGCTGAGATAATTAGGCTGTCAGATTCTTCTCCCTCGCCTCACTGTCCGCCCGCCAAACTCCCTTCACTCGTCCTAAATCACTCCGTCCAACATTCTCATCTCTTCCCCTGTCCCAGCTGGCCTCTTTCCCTCTCTCTTTACAAACCTTTATTGGAATGACTAGATTAAAGGATCTAGTTGCTCTAAATTATTCAAGCCAAATTATTTTTCAAATTACTTCAACTCTTATATATACAGTACTACACCTCACAAGTTTTTCGTGTTTTTAAAAGAAGTCTCTTATGTTCACTAAAGATGCTTTTCTTATGTTAAAATGCAGTAAAAGCATGTGAAATATTATTACAATGTTTTCTATTTTAATATATTTTAAATGTAATTTATTCCTGTGATGCAAAGCTGAATTTTCAGTGTCATTACTCCAGTCTTCAGTGTCACATGTTCCTTCAGAAATCACTGAAGATACATTTCTGATTATAAATTTGAAAACAGTTTTTGGCATATACAGCATATTTTTTGACCTGCATTCTTACAATGAGTTATTGTTCTTATATAACCTCACCGACAAGTGATTTGACATGTATTATACTAACATGATGCTCTCTATAAATGCAATATTTCTTTGATAATCCCACAGCTTATGTATGTATGACCTATATTCAAATATAACTATGTTACATTTGCCTCAAAATAATTTGCTTGACAGTATTGTGTCGGTGGGTTTGTGTGACGGCTGTGACAGATAAACTGTAGAACAGTGGTGCAGAAGTAAGCAGAAGTTGTGAGCAGAAGTTTATCCACCTAGAAACATAGTCCCACCTCAGAAGGATGATTTAGACAGCTGAACTCAAGTAACAAATATTCTTACTGAATAATTCATGTAAGTGCTTTAACAAAAACCTCAAGCTTCACATTTCTGCTTTTAAACTCTCTGGCCTGCTCTGATTGTGTTAATGTACAGTAAAAGTGTTTTTGCAAGCTGATGGACAAGACAAATTTACAAAAGACCATTGTATCTTTTGATATGACATAAGTCAAACAATACAGCCTACTGAGAAAGAGAGAAAGAAAGAGAGCGATAGAGAGAGATTATGATTATGTAATGGAATGGTGGTTTTAGGCAGCAGTGTGTGTGTGTGTGTGTGTGTGTGTGTGTGTGTAGCCAGGCTGAGCAGATGGGTAGGCAGATGTTCCCCTCAGCACTCCCTGCTCTCTGTCTTGATCCAGACTGTACCACCCTTCACCTTCCCCCAACCCTGGATCATACCATGTGAACTTATACACACACACACACACACACACACACACACACACACACACACACACACACACACACACACACAGAGAGAAGCCTCTCCTCATCCTTATGCTATAACAAGCACAAATAGCATCACTGTATGTGTGTGTGTGTGTGTGTGTGTTAGTCTGGGCTAATTGAGTTGGTCTCAAAGCAGTCTGTGTTCTCATAACCAGTGACACACACGCAGTCATTCACGTAACTGACATAGTTTCAATATCGCCAGCAAAGGACTTGAAAGAACAAAGCGAGGTGTTGTGTATTCAGTGACTCTTTCGTGTGAGCCCTTGTGTTTACATGGGTTTAGATGGTATAATACCACAATTTGTGATTTAACAGCATATTTAATGGGCACTGTTGTTAACTATTGATTTGGCAGTTTTTGAAAAGAACATTTTCTCATTTGAATTCATAATTTAGTGGCTTAAAGGATGCTCAGGTTTCAGTACGAGCTCTGTGGAAGGCGTTTGTGGCAAAATGATGATTATTTTAGAAAATAGTTTGCTTTTGTTCCTCTTTTGAAAGTGACTTTGGATAAAAGTGTCTGCTAAATGCATACGTTTCATTCTTTCATTGGAAGTAAACTAGGCCATCGTAATTTTTTAACAAATATACATTTTTAATCCATTCTATATCTATTAATATTATTTTAACATTTTATATAAAAATTATATTAATAATTAATACATTTAAATAATATTTTAAAAATATTTTTTTTAAATATCAATATACGTTATAAATATTATTATTATAACGTATTTTTGCACTGGCATGAATTGTTTAGTATAACTATATTTACGATTTAATCTTAAATTAAGTTGTAAATTGTCTGAATCTACTTATTTATTTAAATACTTTCAATTTATAAATTATTTATAATTTTATCAATGACTTTCAAAACTTTTAAACAAACAAAAGTTCGACTTATTTTAATTCTACTTGCTGATTGCTACCTCAATTCAAATTGAATTCAAATTCAGGAATTTAAAAGTATTCTGAGGGGGTGTTTACACAACTCCGTTTTCAACTAAAAATGGAAAACTTTTGACGTGTTTTGGCCATTCATTTACACAACAACTACATTTTATGGGCCTGAAAATGCAAACTTTTGAAAACGATACCGTTACCATCTCCGTGTTAACTAAAAATGCAAAATTCATAACATTTTTGCATATAATGAGTTCAGTAGCTATGTACGCAGGCGTGTAGTATTTCTTTACGAAGTGGCATCGCCAACTGGTCTGGTCAGCATTTTTGGTCGTTTTTGCGGATTCATGTGAACGAACGGGAATCAGTTTGACAACTTGGCCATCTATACGTGAAACTTTTTAAAAACACAAAGGAAAAATTTTTCCGTTTTCAGTACATAACTGTCATGTAAACATACCCTCAATTTAATTCTGAAAGGTACACAACCCTGCTTAGTTTAGTGGTCAATATCCTTGCTGTTGGATTTTCCATGGAAAGATTTCCTTCTGGTGGTGGTGGTGTAGCCTTGTGGTTAAAAAGCTGGGCTGATAGCCAAACAGTTACAGGTTCAAACCCCAAAAGACAGGATCTATGAATTATAACCATTGTGCCCTCTTGACAAACACTTAACCCCTAACTGTCGCTGTGATTTAACGCGGTTAGATTGTGGAAACGACAGCTCTGGTCATCAACCAAGTGCTTTCTGGCATCCAGACTTGATGCAAATTTATGCTTCTTTTCTCAGTGATTTTTTAACTGAATCAATTCTGTATGTCGTAGATGAGAAACACGGCAGGAAGGTTTGTAAAACACCTCACACAGCTCTAACAAGCAGCCTTCGCAGCAGCTGAGCTGAAAATCTAAGCCTAAAGAGGAAAAGAAATATCTGAAGGGTCATGAAGTTCAAAGACAGGATTATGATTTCTGGGAAGTACAGCTGAGAAAGACAAGAAAAATACATCAACAGTGGAAGCCAGATGTTGATCTAATAGTTTGCGCTCACAGACAGAACAACTGTATGCGGATGATATCCAAACCCCATCCTGCACCACCTGGAGGGAATGAGACAGAGAAATAGAGATAGAGAGCTTAGGTTTCCATGAGATATTATGTCTTGTAAATATTTTAAGAGGCACAGCTTTAATACAGTTTAAATTCCTCAGAACATTTGAGAAAACAGCTGCTACTGAGTTGATTGAGAGTTTTGGCTAATACACTATATAGACACAAGCACTATACTGTAGTACTTGATAGTCATACTTAAGTACCTGTATAAGAAAAGATACCCTCATGAAGGTACCGCAAGTAAATGTTAAAGTAACCTGTGGGAAACATATCAGCTAGAAGTTCTAAAGTAAATGATATTGTGTGTACTTAAGCATCAGAGTCTGTGTAAGAAGATGAATCAGAAAGTGAGTCAGAATTTTGACCAGCTGCTTTTGTTTCAGATTGGTTTGTGAATGAATCATTCAGATAAACTGTAAACCAGTAAACGATTCAATAATTCAATAGAACCGTCTCAAAAGAATGATTTATTCACAACTGTGTTCTTTTGTAAATTTTGTCAAGTAAAAGTGAAAACCAATAGATATATTTACAATCAGTTGAGTTGGTAATATTTTAAAAAGTGTCATTTCTAGACTGTTACCAGTTTTTAGATTTTTACAAGTTTTTAACATAAAGCAATGCTTTATATGTAAGGAAGTTTTCATAACAGTGTAGCTAAAAATCACATGAACTCTCGTAAAAAATTCTCTCCCTCATTTTAACATTATATATATATATATATATATATATATATATATAATGTATATATATGTTAATTAATATTTTGAATGTGCTTTTATTTATATTTCCATTTTCATTTTCATTTAAGTTTTAGTAATTTTCTTGTGTGATTTTGTCATTTTTATTAGTTTTTGTTTTTAAATATTTTTATATAGCCTTATTTTTATTTCAGTTTAGTAATTTTAGTACATCAACTTAAAATTATTTTATTTCAGTTGCCATTGCCAAGACAATAATTTCAGTCAAGTTTTTTTAAAGTTGAAATTTTTTATTTATTTTTTTTCATTTATTTATTGGTATTTTGTTCCAAAATTTCAGAAAACAATTTTAGTATTTTTAGTTTTAACAAAAACAACTCAAAAACAAGTAAGGAGGATCTGATTAATTCCAGTGAATCAGTTCGTTTGGAATGTTTATGCAAATGAAGCTGTTCAAAAAGAAATGATTCACTTGATTTGAGTATCTGCAAGTACTCACCTGTTCATTTCAAAAGATTTTGCCCCTTTAAGTTGTGGCTAGATGACTTGCAGGTAGCCTACTTTTTCAAACCATTAGCTTGACTGTGGTTGAACTAACTATGTGTAGCTTGTATCCTAGGTAGTGTACAGTCTTAAAGTAGCTTCTTCAACACTGACACCAACACATTACTACATTAGAAGTAGTTCCATAAGACAGAGCGGCTCAAAGTTGCATCCTTCAACCTTCACAAACTCAGACCAGAGGCAATAGAAAATGTGGTTTGGTAAAGAGCTTAAAAACACATTTGAAACATATCATACACATCATTAAAAAAATATGAGGTTTGAAAATATGCCCACATCAGGCGGCTTTTGTAGTGCAGTGAGCTGTTGGTAATCCTCAGTGAGAAAATAAACCCTGCTTCACCTGTAGCACCTCCAGCAGAGGAGGAGAAGCAGCGGTTCCTCCTAATTTACTCTCTTTGTCTGTTTCTTTTTCTTTCTGCAAGATTTCATGGAGTGAGATACTCTCGCTCTGTTCCAAAACCCAGTGAGCTGTCTATGTAGTCAAGTCATTTTCAAAGTAAAAATTGTTCCAAAATACCAGCTATGTTAAGCTGCCTTATAAGATGCATTTTGGTCAAATTCAAATGTGACCATGCAGTACTTTAGGATTAGTTGAATAGTATTAGTATGAGTTGTTTATTTGATCATTATATGTAAAATACAAACTTGTCCTCTTATCCTTTTTCCAGTATAAAAAACGTCACGCCTAAGGTGGGAGCGGAAGAGACCCACAACGCCATTCGCCGGGCGTTCGACGTGTGGCAGAACGTCACGCCGCTGCGTTTCGAGGCAGTGCCCTACAGCGACCTGGAGCGCAACAAGAAAGATGTGGATATTACTATCATTTTCGCCTCAGGTTTCCACGGTGATAGCTCCCCCTTCGATGGAGAAGGGGGTTTCCTTGCACATGCCTACTTTCCCGGTCCGGGGATTGGAGGAGACACACACTTCGATTCGGATGAGCCCTGGACTCTGGGGAACCCTAACCATGACGGTACGTAAACCTGTTTATATTGGTCGTGTATAAACCCAGCTTTATTGGAGAGTAAATCTCAGCACACTCTCCCTTAAAGCAAATAACTTCATATGAGCTCTGCTTTTCTGGACTGCTCTAGAAAATGATGGAGTCTTACATGTAGAGTACATGTATTTGGTCAGTTTTAACTACATTCCTTTAAATTTAAAGCAATTGGCATTTTGAGAGGGGAACTGGTTCTAGGGAATTTCTATCAAGCAAACTAGATATTCAACAGCATATCTGTATATTTGTTTGGTTTTCTGTTTGTGAAATAATCAGTGCATACGACTTATGGATAAATGTTCTGCTATTTTTCTGTCGCATCGCAATTTAAGTTTTTACCCGCTGACCTATTCTTGTTGTTGCACTGATTTCAGATTTAAACAGTGTGTACAAACAAATACAAACTGTGCCCGCTTTACATACTGGCATGCTGGTCAGATGGTCTCGTTCTGTCTTGGTGGGCAGTTCTTGACCAGAATAAGCTGCAGTGTAGATCAGACATTATGCCAAAGTCTGTCTCTGCAAGACCAGCTTGTCTCTGTCCAGTGTTGCCAGATCTCTAGAAAAAATAAGAAACCCAGTCTGACAAACAAAGCCCAATTTACGCAAGTCAGCTTACAAGATATGCCAAAATAAGCATGTGTGTGGGCTGACTGTGTTAATTGTTGTATGGGATAAAAACTGTTTCTCCAGCTAATCTGAAGAATTTGGGAGCCAAAATCTAATAAGCCTAAATCCCCAGCTGAAAATAACCCCCAAAAACTGCAACCTTTGACTTTAGGGAGAAAAACAATTGTGAGATATAAAGTTGAAACAAGAAACTAGTCACAATTAGGAGATATAAAGTTGCAACTGTAAGATATAAAATCACATTTTAAAATATATAATATTTATTTGTGATAAAAAAAAGTCACAATTGTGATATGTAAAGTTGAAATTATGAGATACAAAGTCACAATTGACAGATAAACTCAAAATTTGACTATAATTGTGAGACGTAAAGTTGCAATAGTGGTAGGCCTATATAAAGTCATGGTTTAAAATATAAAATATTTTGTTGTGATTTTTAAAAAAAAATGCAATTGTGAGATATAAGGTCAGATTTTAAGATATAAAATATTTGTGTGATATAAAGTCAAAATTTAGAAACATTAAGTCACATTTTGAGGAAATACTGCGAGAGTTGTAGTTGTGACATTTAAAGTCACATTTTAAAATATGAAATATATAGTGATATAAAAAGTCAATTGTGAGAGCTGACATTATGAGAAACTGACGAGATATAAAGTCAGAGTTTGAGATATAAAATATTGTGAGATGTAAAGATGCAGTTGTGAGATATAGTCACATTTTCATATCTAAAATATTTTATGATTTTTAAAAAATGCAATTGTGAGATACAGTCAGATTCTACGATATTAATTGCCATTTGTGAGATATGAAGTCACAACTACAAAAAAATAAAATAAAATAGAGTTGCAATTTTATTTATTTTTACTCTAAGGCAGAAAAAAGGCCGCCATACTTCTATATTGTCTCTTTCAAATCTGCCCTCTCATCCTCCATTTCCCCTGGACTCATTACTAGCTATCTACAGTATTTTCTATATTTTCTACACTTGCCATCCTGCTATTACAGGTAACCTTTAGGAATCTCTCTATCTCATTCACCACATTTCAAATTGTTGCCATTTCTACCATCTATCCTATAATAGGCCTACTTGCATACACTCACAAACACTCACAAAGCACACAGTCAACAGGAGACAACACTCTGTCAAATCAGTCCCATGCCTGTTGCCGGGGAGGTGGCAATCTGTCGCCGGGTGCAGTTGTTGTGTTTGTTTTGTTGAGGGATTACAGCTCTCTGAAGCCTCACGTGGGCCGACACTTCCACTCTCTGGTTGTGGACATACTCTCTACCTCTCCTCTGTCTCTCTGTCTTGTCACGGAGTTCAGCTGTAAGTAGGTCAGCCAGTGTGTAAAGCAGTAAGTAACGGGGATTCTGGGAGCATAATAAGGGGGACACAGCTCATAAGATGTTTAGTCTGGGTTAGGGGGACAAACTACACAGAAAAATGTGATTTTCTGGCTATTTTCAAATTCTTACCTTCTCTTTCACTTTTATCACCCTGCTTGTTTTAAGAAACAGACACAGAACATTTCGGCTGGGCTGTGGAACTCTGTCTATCTGTCTGTCTGTCTGTCTGTCTCTGTGTGTGTGTGTGTGTGTGTGTGTGTGTGTGTGTGTGTGTGTGTGTGTGTGTGTGTGTGTGTGTGTGTGTACCTGTTTTTATATTCCGGTGGGGACTTAAACCTGAATACACACAGACTCATGGGGACTTGTGTCACGGTGGGGACCTAAATTGAGGTCCCCACGGGTAAACAAGCTAATAAATCACACAGAATGAAGTTTTTTGAAAATCTAAAAATGCAGAAAGTTTCCTGTAAGGGGTAGGTTTAGGTGTAGGGTTGGTGTAGGGCGATAGAAAATACGGTCTGTACAGCAGAAAAACCATTACGCCTATGGAGAGTCCCCACAAGGATAGCGAAACAAGTGTGTGTGTGTGTGTGTGTGTGTGTGTGTGTGTGTGTGTGTGTGTGTGTGTGTGTGTGTGTGTGAAGGAGAGCAGTTAGACCTCACAGCAGGAACAATCTCCTGGTCTCGTTCTAGGCTGAGAGAAAGAGAGATTGTCTGAGATGATAAAGGTGAAATACACAGAATAGAGCGAGAAAACCATTTGTTTACAACTGCAGATACACTTTAGCATCAAAATTGTCAACAGATGAAGCTGTGTAGCTTCTTTCCTGCTGCTATGGACATCATGGTGAGGTGGTTTAAGATGAACCGAAAGGTTGTAGGCTCAAACCAATAGTCAAGGTTTAGCTAACATGGTCCTATTAGCCTGTGCTAGTAGATGCCACAACTACATCTAAATCTATTGAAGACCATTCCAAAATTAGTTGTAAACATCCAAACTTATTACTTTACACAGTTTTTTTTTACTTTTTAATGCCAAAGACCCCCAAATATTAGGATCCTCCTTCCTCATATATACATTTGTGAAGACATTTGTGAAGAATGTGTATTTTTGTCATTATAATAAAAATAAATAAAATAAAAATAGTGAAATCAAAATGAATATTAATACATTCAATTAATAAATAATAAAATAAATAATTTTAGTTTTTCACTAAAATGTCCCCAGGGAGGGGCACACACAGGCGAACACAGATTCCGACAGATTTTGAAGTTTCTCGCACTCTTATGTTGAAGCGATAACATCGGCTACAGGGAAAATATGGAACATTCATGTGGCTGCACTCATGCAGGAAATTAAAATTCCAGAGTGATATTTTCTCTCCCTCACCCAAATCAGGGTGAGACGGGGTTTGCCGGGTTAGAAAAACAATCAAGAATGAGGAATGCCCTGAATGTTTCGTGAATCAGGAGACATGCCTAAAGAATTGAAAAATTTCACCTACATTTCTGATGAACACATTTAGTCACACGTGTGGGGCCATGCACAAGAGCAGGCAGGAACTGTGGCTCGTGTCAGAGCGGTGGGAGGGAGGAACATCTGAAAAGAACAAGCTCTGCTGGAAGAGAATAACTGGCAAGATAAGAGTGGATGATAAAATAAATGTGAAGAGGAACTTTTGTATTGCAAATCCACATGGGTCAGTTGGCTGTCAGCGTAGAGAAAGAGCAGTGTGTGTGTGTGTAGAAATATGGATTAGAGATGTGCAAAATTACATATTTTCAAAATCGACCAGTCAGTGGGTTGTTTGTTGACTCAGTAATCATAAGATAGATAGTGCACACCATCCAAAGTGCACACACACAGCAGTGAACACACACAAACCGTGAACATACACCCGGAGCAGTGGGCAGCCATTTATGCTGCGGCGCCCGGGGAGCAGTTGGGGGTTCAGTGCCTTGCTCAAGAGCACCTCAGTCGTGGTATTGAGGGTGGAGAGAGCGCTGTACATTCACTCCCCCCACCTACAATTCCTGCCGGACCTGAGACTTGAACTCGCAACCTTTAAGTTATGAGTCTGACTCTCTAACCATTAGGCCAAGACTTCCCACAAAACCAGTATTTAGCTTTGCCATCACTGGAATAAATTAAATTTAAAATATATTCAAATTGAAATAAGTAATTTTAAATTTCAATAATATTTCACGATAATATTGTTTTTTTTTCATCAAGTAAATTAAAAGCAATAAATCAAAAGCATAAGAGGACTTTAAAATCTTACAGACCCCACGCTTTTGAATTCTCGTGTTTAATATATTTGTGACCCTGGACCACAAAACTAGTCATATTTATACATGAATGCTTACCATTGATGTATGGTTTGTTAGGATCGGACAATATTTGGTCGAGATACAACTATTTGAAAATCTGGAATCTGAAGGTGCAAAAAAATCTAAATATTGAGAAAATCACCTTTAAAGTTGTCCAAACGAAGTCCTTAGCAATGCATATTACAAAAATTAAGTTTTGATATATTTACGGAAGGAAATTTACAAAATATCTTAATGGAACATGATCTTAATATCCCAATGATTTTTGGCATAAAAGAAAAATTTTGTGCTCCAGGGGTTTTGTGTTCCAGGGTCACATTTATCTATTTTTATTTTCATATATAAAAAAGAAAGAAAAATATATAATTTTATCTGATATATCAGCAAAAAAGGTTTTATATATAGATACATACATACATACACACATATATATATATATATATATATATATTTTTTTTTTTTTTTTTTCCTGATAGAAACACATATAGATAGAATCAACATTATCACCACCATGGTGGCAGTAAAAATAAATAAATAAATAAAATAAATTAAAAAAAATCAACAACTTTGCCAAAGATTCACAGTCTAATCAAATCCTGATGAATACAACACTTTATAGAAGTTAAATGCAAATGCAGTTTAATGTTGTCTTCAAACTGCTCCATTCATGTGTCAGAATTACTGTAATTATGAGATGACAACTCTGAGACTCTGAGCTTTTCACATCCTCAGACTCTGAAATTATTCATTTCTATGGCAACTCTTATAACGGCAAAACAGATGCATGTGCGGCTTTGTTCCTGATGACATCCAAACGTAATCACTACATTAATTCACTTCTAAAAACATTGAAGAATAAACAAAGTGCATCAAATAATATTGACAAGAGAATTCGGCGCTTTCATAGTTCAACAAAAACGTGAATTTTGTTTGTTTGTTTTTTTACCACTTGCAACCTCATAACGATAGAATTTCCAACGTTGGGAACACAACGTGTCATGTGACCGGTCTGTGATGCCATAAACAGCAGCTGAAGAGACTATCCACAATACACACATAATATAATACAGTATATGTCAGAATTAGCATTTATGTCTGTTTTTTTTTGTTTTGTTTTTTTTTGTTTGTTTTTTTTTTATTTTATTTTATTTTTTATTTTTCCTCTCTCTCTCTCCCCCTTCTCTGTTGACTTTCTCTACAATTTTTTTTGTTTTGTTTTCTAATTCCTTTTTTTTAATTTTTTTTATTTTTTTTATTTATTTTTTTTATTAATATTATTATTATTTTTGTTATTATCATTATAATTTTTTTTTTTTGTTTGTTTGTTTGTTTTTTTTTTGTTTTTTTTTCTTCTTTCTCTCTCTTGTTTTCTCTGTCCCCTGGTCTTGTCTGTCATAGTATGGTTAAATAAAAGGGTATATAAAATTACATTAATTAATGAATTAATGTAAAAAATAAATAATATCTAAAAAAAAAAAAAAAAAAAAAAAAAGACAGGCTTTGAATGATGATAGCATAGCTACACATACGTACTGTCATGTGTTATCTGTGTTACTGACAGGCCGGGAAAAAAAAAAAAAAAAAAAAAAGACAGGCTTTGAATGATGATAGCATAGCTACACATACGTACTGTCATGTGTTATCTGTGTTACTGACAGGCCGGGAAAAAAAAAAAAAAAGAATTAGCATTTATGAATAATATGTGATATTTGAATGGCCTGCAGACTGTACTGTATGTGATCCATATCCTGTATGTGTAAGGAGAGCGACTCTTGCTGGTACACACCAGGCCTGCTCTCAAAATAGGCTCTCACCCACCGACTGGAGCATTAGCATTCCATGTGGGTAGCAGCAGCACCTTCCGCCGGCACAGCCTGCCTCTCTCCCTGCATCTCTCACTTTGTCCCTCTCTTTCCATTCAAAATTTGCCTCACACAGCATTGTGAGTAAGGCTTGGATAACTTGACGTGTGTGTGTGTGTGTTTAAATACTGTCCTTAATCTCTCCTCTCTCTTGTGAGTGTCTATCTCAAATCCACTTCCTCTGGATTCAGAGCAGCGTGTTTTTATTCATCCCTTGTTAGCTTGCTAAACTCAAAGGAGTCTTGAAATGCCGACTTAGATTCTGCCTTCCTTCTTATAAGGCAGTTTTACAGCAACTTATGTGAATTTAGTGCAAAGTGAGCCCATAAATATGGATTCTCATTGAGCTGTACTGGAAATACTGCTGTATGGAATTTGACGTTAACAAAAAAGGCTGTGACCAGCGTAAATAAAGTCCATTCAATTTGTTATATAGCTCAAAATCGTACATCTGTTCGCTTAGAAAAGTAACCGCAGAGGTGTACTCTACATGTTACAAGCTACATGTTTTAAGGTAACATCCATGTCTGCAGTGCAAAAAAAAAATGCAAAGTTTAATAGGGTTCGAAGTTAGAATTGTGATCTGTGTGAAAAATCAAATTGCAATTTTTCTGATAAAAATTGTGATTGCAATTAAAAAAAAAAAAGGTCTGTAGTGCTGCACAATTTGGCAAAAAATTGTTTATCAGCTATAATATAATATAATAACTATTATGCAGTAATTATAATTATTATACCTAGTAAAATTATTAAACAAAACAAGATATATTGCTATTGCAATATTTCACTGGGGAAAATCGAATTTGGCTAAAAAATGATCAACTATAATAACTATTATATAATAATTATAATTATATAATAATTGTTATTACTAGTAAAATTATTAAACCAATAAATATTACTATTGCAATATTTCACTGCAAAATAAAATAATTTTAGTAAAGTATTTAAATAAAAATATTATTATTATTATTATTAATAATAATAAATAAAATAGTAATAATATTAATAAAATAATACAACTAATACAAAATTATATTATATTAATGATTTAAATATACAATACTAATATTTATGCCTGTCTTTTTTTTTTCTTTTTTTTTTACATTTTTAAAGGTTAAAACATGTAAGAAGTACAGTTGGCTTATAAACATTTCTGTCTACAAGTTTGCGAAGATGGTTGGCACATTTTGAGTTACCATAAGCAGATTATAATATCCAAAAGAACATGCAGGGCATATATTTATTTAATGACATTGCCGACTTTGCGATTTGATAATTGCATGATTGCGAGTTCAGTTTTATAATTACTCTAAATATTTTTAACAAATCTTTAGCCATGAGCAAGCATAAATATTCTACAATAGCACTGCGTTTTTAAGATGGTTTGTATTCAAGGTCAGCATATTTATTGGTCAGGATAGAGATCTGAATTTGAAACAGGAAAAGCAGCGGTAGAGCCAAAGTAAAGGCCGTAAGTCTAGACGTGAGAGCTGAACAAGAGGAAGAGAGGGGGGTTTGGACAGATGAAGAGAAAAGAGAGCCGGAGAGAGAAAGAGAGATGGCCGAGCAGCTGTTCTCTCCACAATGCTTCATCTGTTCGTGGGCACTGGCTCATTTCTTCACACCCAAGAATGAACCTGAACCTGATCTCTCCTGGAATCAGCCACGGGTAACACAAGAACGCCAGGAATCCGAGTACTCAGCGCTCTCTCCGTCTCTCTCGCTCCCTCGTTCTCCATTCCTGATCCAATTACTCAGCGATGGCCTTCTCGAAGGTCTAACAAAAGCCCTCTTGTTCTCAACTTTCCCATGTTTTTAATCACCACTCATGTTGAAATGAAGACTAATAATGTTTCTCATCCATAATTAGCATTTCATATGGGATTCGTCTGATTTGCAGTTCAACTGTGTGTGCTTTATGAGCTGTGCTGATGCTAACCGCTAGGCCTACTGTTTTTATGGTCCACCGTAATGATATTTCCACTGTTAGCTTTGTGTTCTTAGCGACATCTGTTTGCTGAGTACAGAATCAGCAAGGGTTTGTTTGTGAGGTGCGATAGCAATGTTATGCGAGAGTTTGCTAGCAAACTCTAATGGATTTGGTTAGCAGAGAATAGCATTAAGCTGGTCTATATGTAGGGTTTGCTAGCAGGGTGTAATGACTTGTGTTAGCTGGGTGTAAAGAAGAGAATTAGAGCAACAAAGCGGTGATTAGCATGAAACTGTTTCTGAGGAACGGAACAGGTATGAGAGGGATTCAACTTGAAAACCTTTCAAAAGTTTGTGAGATGCGCATGTATGACGCCTAGCGAGATGTAAACAAACAGTTAGCGATGTACTTTAAGCTAATACAATGCAGCAATTAATCAAATGTCCTACTTTATATGCTGCTAAAACTCATTTAGCAAACATTTTCAGAGTCAGGTGTGTAAGAAATGAGACTCTTTGTTGTTAATAGTACACCTGCAAATCAAATCCTAACACTGCACCTGCAAAGCTAAGTCTAGTGTTGCTATTGTGTTTCTGTATGCATTATTGTTTGAGTCTCAGTTAATGGAACGCCTTTATAGTTGCTGTGTTTTCAATTCAGTGTTTTCTCAATTGAATTATTTAGGTGTAAATTATTTTCCACACAGCTGCTAAAGTAGCACGTAGCGAGCATTGCTGAATGGTACATGCTACTTTTCTCATCACTGATCAGAATGGACCAGTTATAGTCTGGGGAAAAAAAATAAAAGAGCGCTGCACTTGTCTATGCCAGTGATTCTTAACATTAATAACAAAGCTGCTTGTTTTTTACTTTTTTTAACATAAAATGAGAGTTTCGATATATGTAATTAACCACAAATGTATAATATATTATAATATAATAACTAAATATATAATTATTACCTTTAAAATTATTAAAGAAAACAAGATATTACTATTGTAATATTTCACAGTAAAATTAAATAATTATAAAATAACATTTTGTATAAAAAAACCTAATATTATAATTAATAAATAAAATATTAATAAAAATAATACAATTAATAAAAAATATATTAATAATGTAAATATGCAATATTAATACTCTTATTTGTTTTACATTTTTAAGTGTTAAAACATGCAGGAAGTTATGTAATTCTGTCATGACAACTTTCGAAGGGATTGGCATGGTAATGTACATGACAATGTTAATGAATTTGGTCTTGGCGGAATAGATCTGCTACGCTGCTGCTACTGCCAATACATCCACAACATGCTGCTGTGAGCATGTAGGAAATGCTGCTGCTGCACATATAACACATATGAATAACCCCCATATAGCATACATGAATCACCTCATAGCAGATCTATACAGGTGGAGCTGGGGAAGGTGGAGGGTGGAGGGTGTGCTGCCAACTGCTACAGCAAACAAAAGCCAGGTATTTGAATATTGAGCAGTGAGCTCATTGGTTACTGATACAGGAGAAAACCAATCAGCTGTGCCATGTGATAATGATGTCATTAGGTCAGATTGAGTTAGACCTATCAGACTGCGCCATCTAGGGTTTCATGCCAGAACTCTGTATTTAACCACGATTCATTTTGTGATTTCAGAAGTTTCTCAAACTATATGCTCTTTCATTAAAAGCAATACTTATTGAGGTGGAAAAAAATAAATATTTTCCTTATTTTTTATATATATGTATAATTATTTTAATATATTAAAAATATATTAATATTAATATATTAAATATTGTTTAGTTATTTTCAGGCCCCCTTGTAGGTCCCAGCTAACCGGCTAACAAAATAAGAATGTGTTGCTATTCAAAATTGATCCCATTAATTTGAAAACATTATTTCTGAAAGTTCTCTAAACATACAAAAAGTCCAGTTTTGTAAATAGCTATGCAAAGTTTAAGGGAACATTACTATACAAAGAGTATCAGAATGTTACTTTTGAATGTTCTTTGAACATTCTAAAACAAGTAGTAACATTTAAAAGATGTCAGATGAACATCCAACTAAAATGTTTCAGATAAAAACACGTTCCATGAATCATGTATAAAAGTGTTTGTGCTAATATTTTAGAACATTATTTAAGACAAGATAAATTTGAATGAACATTCTATGCCATTTTGGAGTATGAATAGTGCGAGTAGTGGGTTCATACTGAAAATTCCAAATAGAAAAAGTGCAATTTAAATACCCGGATGATGCAGTTAATTAACCAAAAAAAAAAAAAAACATGGAAGTGTGGAATGTTGGACACTTCATGCACTCAACTGTCACAGCTTTAATTATGTAGCAGAGGGGAGGTGCTGTCAGACGGCTATAATAAATGACAAAATAACCTTATAAAATTCATACACTACACAGTTCATAGTGCATGAATACCTTGTGCATAGTAAGTGTAAATATAGGTGCATAGTGCATAAGGCTCCCTGTTAACTGGGTATATGGTTGAGAACCACTGGTCTGTGCTATTTTGTACAATAATTTAGCCTTTCTGCTGGCACACTGGCTGAAACTAGTCAAACATTCACACCTATATAACTGTTTCTCACAGTTTTTTTTTTTTCATGATCTCCATGTGATGGTGATGATATAATAGATACTACCGCAGAAGCTTATGCGCAGAAGGAAAAAATCATAGGGAAAAATTGAACACAGTTCACTTTAAAAGACGAAAAAAACATTTCTCTCAAAGAGACCTGTTATGCCTCGGGCGTTTACTGTTTTCTCTGAAATCCTGTTGACAAGGCTGTAAGTGTGGGCCACCGATAGCTTTACACTGGTGCAGAAACAGATTTAGCATTGTACTAGCCAGACTATAAAGAGGAAGACAGCATAACGAAGGTAATTTAATCAAATAGAGTTCTTGTCCTCTTATACCAGTGCTTCCATCTTTAGTTGAACAGGACGTTTGTCCTCCAGCAGAGAGGAAATCCGAATGGGATATAAAAAGGGTGTAACGTGCCCCGAGGGTATCCTGACTGATGTCTTTGTGTTTAGAAGACGCCTGGTGCCTCCGCATCACAAATATTCACACACATTCACAAGTTCTTGCCTTCTGAATTGCTCGCCGTTCCCTTGAGAAACACTAAGTGATGTCATATCCTTTGAAGGCTAATGAATCCCTGAAAGTTCATCAAGCCGTTCGCTGTTATGAAAATAATTTCCTGGCAGTGTACGTGGCAGAAACGCTTGTCAATCATTCAGTGGTGTGGGATGATCCACTCTGACATTACCCATCTCGTGTTTGGAATTAAGCGGATGGATCCATCATCTGTAATCAGAGCCCAGGTCTCTGGAGTTGTGTGTGTGTGTGTGTGCGCGTCGGGCCTTGTGAGTAGGAAGTTCATCATGCAGATTAAAAAGGCATCGCTCATTTGACTACAAGCAAAACTGACATTAGAAAGAAGGTGTGTGTGTGTGTGTGAGAGAGAGAGAGAGAGAGAGAGAGAGAGAGAGAGAGGAACATTTTACTTATTCTATCCTGCAAGATGGGACACATCTTTTCCAACTTTCATGTTTCTATCCAACCCAAAAATGTGTACCATGGTATTACAATGGCATTGATAATGCAATGTTTTTTGTTGTTGTTCATTAGCTTACAAAAATGCACTATGGTAGAACCATGGTGCAGAGATGGTAATACTATGGTACTTGGAAACTTACCTAAGTACTGAAATGCATGTACCATGGTTTTTACATGATACTCCAAGGTACTTCCAAAAATAGCATGGTCCAGTTATGTTAAATGTCCAAAATATACCTTTGTGCTTTTTGCAAGCATTTACCGTGGTAAAATCATAGTAATCTTTTAAGTATTTTTGCCGCACCTTAGAGCGCCATGATATATTATTATGGAAATCATTCAGTACCTTGGTATATATCAATGTACCATATAACACTGCCATGTTTTATTGGACATTTACCATGGTAATACCACAGTATTCTTTTAAGTTCCTTTGAGTACCTTATAAATACAGTGTAATCAAAGTATATATCAAAACACCATTGGATATATCAAAGTACCATGCTATTACCTTGCTTTTTGGACAGTTCTATGTAAATACTAGTGAATATAAATATGGTAATCATTTAGTACAAAGGTATACATTAAAGCACCATGGTATTACCATGTTTTATTGGACGTTTACCAAGGTAAAATCATATTATTCTTTTAAGAACTTTGAAGCTCTGTGTAAATACCATTATATATAAATATGATTATTCTTCAGTACTATAGTATATCTCAAGGTACCATAGCATTATCATGTTTTTTGGACATTTATTATATCAACAAGGTAATATCATTCAGTACCAAGGTAAATATCAAAGTACTGTGGTATTACCATATTTTATTGGGTATTTGGACATCTACATTTTTAGCATGGGTGAAGATAAGGTAATTCCCAGATTGAGGTCAGTGGACTTGACAAATTGAGCAAAGTCTTTTCATGTCCGTTTCCCATTTTTGTTTCCCATCACTTTGCTTTTATTCTCCTCTTTTTGATCTATGAACTTGCCTTTCAGCTGCCTGCTAATTAATCAGGGTCTTGGATCTTACGTAAGAGTCGTGATGGTTCAAACACAGCTGTTCCGGATTGAACTTCAGCAGGAGCATCTTGGGAGAACCGCAGTGCTGGGCCTGAGCACAAATCAGCTGATAGAACACGTACACGTTACTCTACACATCACTGGTGTTATGCTCTTTTTTTCTGTGGAGAGTGCAAAAATGAAATATGAATATATATATATATATATATATATATATATATAAATATATATATATATATATATATATATATATATAAAATGTAAAAAATGTAAGTGCCGTTTTGCCCATTTTGGGGTGGTCAAGGCTAAATGTTTGCTAAGATCTAAGTGCTTGTTATCATGTTTCTATGTGGTTAGTGGGTGTTTATACCCAGCCTTAAAGGGTTACTCCACCCCAAAATGAAAATTTTGTCATTAATCAGTTACCACCATGTCGATCCAAACCCGTAAAAGCTTCATTCATCTTCTAAACACAATTTAAGATATTTTGGGTGAAAACCGGGAGGCTTGTGACTGTCCCATTGACTGCCAAGTAAATTACACTGTCAAGACCCAGAAAAGGATGAAAGACATTGTCAAAAACGATGCTATGTCAAAATTACATCACCGTAATTTTACAAAGCTATGAGAATTCTTTTTGTACGCAAATAAAACAAAAATAATTACTTTATTCAACAATTCGTCTCCTCTGCGTGACCGTAGCGCCATTTTGGAGAGTATCCGCTGGATGCAAATAGCGTATGCTGTTCTGTGTCAGGCGCACCACACAGATACGCTGTTTTCGTTCAAATCAAAGCGTAAATAAACGTTGAAAAGGTATCCGTGTGGTGCGGCTGACACAGAACAGCGTACGCAGTTTGCGTCCAGTGGGTGGATATTCTCCAAAATGGCGCTACGGTGACGCGGAGGAGATGAATTGTTGAATAAAGTCGTTATTTTTGTTTTCTTTGCGTACAAAAAGTATTCTCGTAGCTTCATAAAATTACGGTGATCGTTTTTGACAATGTCTTTCATACTTTTCTGGGCCTTGACAGTGTTATTTACTTGGCAGTCAATGGGACAGTCACAAGCCTCCCGGTTTTCACCCAAAATATCTTAAATTGTGTTCCGAAGACGAACGAAGCTTTTACAGGTTTGGAACGACACGGGGGCAAGCGGTTAATGACAAAATTTTCATTTTGGGGTGGAGTAACCCTTTAAAGGGTCAGTTTACCTGAAAATAAAAATTCTGTCACCATTTAGTTACCCTCAAGTTGTTCCAAATTCGTAGCACTTACTATTTTCTGTGTAACATAGTTTCATTTTGGGGTATTTGTTTGTTTTGATTCACTAGGAAAAGAACTGGTTCATAAGAATCATTTGCTTGTTTTGATTCACTAAAAAAACAACTAGTTCCTAAGAATCAATTGTGTTGTTCATTTGTTAATCAGACAACACTGGTTGCACTTTTTTTGATTCACTAAAACAAACCGGCTCATTCAAACTAGAGTCATTCATTTGGGAATTTAACTATACCGCTCTTTCTCTAAAATACACTGGCTGCGCTGTGTTTTTGATTCATCTCTCTATTGCGCACTGGTTCTATCCTCTTTTTCTGTGGAGAGAGCATAAATGAACTACATTTTTACATTTTATCACAAAATATAAATGGTGTTTTGCCTGCTTTGAGGTGGCCATGGCCATGTGGATGCTAGCATGTTGCTATGTGGCTGCTGGGTGGTTACACCCTGCCTTAAAGGGACAGGACAGTTCACCCAAAAATGAAAATTCTGTCATCATTTACTTTGAAAACAGTTTATGGGTGAACTATCTCTTTAATCAAAAGAGCCCAGATGGCTGTATATTGCTTAGATCCCTGCTTATATTTAAGTCTAGGATTTCAGTGTCATTTATGGCCGTGGCGTAAATAGCGAGGGATGATTTATGCAGAAATGTTTTGAAAAATACTACTAGTGATCGCTCTAATTTCAGACAGTTCCAATGCAGCCCAATTTCTATCTTACTACAAAGTCTCTTTAGATCTTGCACTCCCGCTGTCCCGTTACTCGTAAATTCTTAATATCACTTGTGTTGTGTACTGTACGTACAGTTTGTTTCCTTCTAATGCCCTAACAACTAATATTTTTCTCTGATAACAGAACTGTAATTGGTCTTGTGTGTTTTGCTCGCTCAGTAGCATTTGGTCAATTGTGTATTTTGGAGCGTTTCACAGCCGTCAGCTTTGATGCCGGCAAATTCTCCAGGGCGATGTTCCGAAATAGACCGAAATATCCAGGAATGCAAAACGCGTCATTTGATCTACATCTCCTGCACTGAGCAGTTTAAATAAAACACAAGTTGACTGAATAAAAGACGTGTCAGATTCATTGGTGTCAGCACAGAAAAGAGGGAAAGATAGAGAGACAGAGCGAGTCACAACTGAAGGAGAATAGAAAAGACAGATGTCTGTCTGTAGCTGCTGATGTGGCCGTCATGGCCGCTCTGTCCTCTGTGGTTCTCGTTTACTGTCGCATAACATCTGCCTTACTTTGGTGTTTGGACTGTTTTCTGGCCTGTGGCGTAAAGTCCCGCTCCAAACCATCACGGGGCGAGCAGGGTGGGGTTTTCCATTTGTGCACAGAGGGAAGATGCTCTGCGTGGATGTTTGATGTGAGGGTGTGTAGTGACAGGGTTCATACTGTAATGAATCCCAGCAGTAGCTGTGGTTACTCCAGATGAGTTATTCTGGAGTGGAAACAGAGATGGATAACAATTACGCACACAAACAACCACACGCACACAGGCAGACAGCAGCTTTGATTTTGACATATCATTATGCGCTCTGACACATTTTCTGTAAATTTAGTGGAATTTTTTTCTTTTAGAGCTCATGTGTGAACTAGCTCTGGCTGGGTACCTATATATGTATGTCTCACGATTCAGTATGTATTATAACAAAATATAATTGGATCCCTATTATTCCTGCTCAAAAGATATTCTGAAATAATACTGGTTAAAGTGAACATGAAATGATGTTCACAAACCATGTTGTTTATGTAATCTGATATATGAAACATGATATTTCTGCATTCATGTTAGTTTTGATCTAAAAGACAGTAATGGCTAAGAATTTGGGAATCACCAAAAACAATCAGCTCATAAGAGTCATTCATTCATTTTGATTCACTAAAAAGAACCAGCCCATAAAAGTCATTAGTTTGTTTTGGTTCAATTTGGTACCAACTATTTCATAAGAATGATTTGTTTGCTTTGAAAAAAAAAAACACTCGTTAGAGTTGATCATTTTAGAATTGTACTACAGGACTCACTCTGCATGTTTTTAATTCGCTAAAAAAAGAACCAACTCATAAGAGTAATTTGTTTGCTTTCATTCACATTCATTTAGCAACTTTGGATAAAAGTGACTTTAGATAAAAAGAACCAGCTCATAAGAATCGTGTTTGTTTTGATTCACAAAAAATAACATACAAGAAAAAATAGCTTTCAAGTGTCATTTGTTGCATTTTAATTCACATAATAAATGGCTTTTAAGAGTTGTTTATTTGGGAATGGGACTACAGTGGTCATACTGTATGTTTTTAACTCACTAAAAAAGAACCAGCTTGTAGAAATTGTTTGTTTTGATACACAGAAAAAGAACTGGCTCATAAGAATCATTTGTTTATTTTAATTCACTAAAAAATGAAATGGCTCGTTAAGAGTTGTTCATTTGGGAATCAGACTACAAAGGTCACACTATGTGTTTCTGATTTACTAAATTTACTAAAACGACTTACAAGTCGTGAATGAATCAACGACAAATGAATCAACTCATAAGAATCATTGATTTGGGAATCAGACCACATGGTTAACACGTCATGTTTTTGACTAAAAAGCACCAACAACTCAAAAAAGGGACATCAGAGAGTTCTAACGGCATCTTAACCAAGATGTGGTACTTTCATCGTAATAATTTACAGTGATTTAAATGGGTTTATGTGTGCTGCAGTATGCCTCAGTGATATGTGTGTGTTTTGTGTGTACAGGGAACGACCTCTTCCTGGTGGCGGTACATGAGCTGGGTCACGCGCTAGGCCTGGAGCACTCCAACGACCCCACTGCCATCATGGCCCCCTTCTACCAGTACATGGACACAGAGAACTTCAGACTGCCACATGACGATCTGCAGGGCATCCAGAAGATCTACGGTAAGATTCACACAGAACAAACTCAATTCATAACATACTTTTTCTACACTGGAAAAAAAAAGTTTTTTCAAAGTAAGTAAAACAAATTATTGAAGTACGTTTTCCACCACAGAATAAAAATAGGTCAATTCAACTTTTTAACTCACAATTCTGACTTGAAGTCGCAATTCTGAGTTTACATCTGACAACTGAGACTTCTTTCTCAGAATTTATGGAATCAGATTTTGGTATTTAATTCTGACTGCAACTTCTCAAGAAACTAATGAATCTTTGAAACTGCAAAAAAAAAAAAAAAAAGGAATTGCAGGCAAAATTTTTGACTTCATATTTAAATAAGCTGCATGCTTTGCTAACGCTTCTGAAGTCTTAATTTACGCTACCTGAGTTTTTGTTTGCCATTCTGGCATAAATTCCTCATGGGGCGGGGCTAGCAGCGGTGGGTTCTCATTGGCTGGTGAGTTTTTGATTGATAGCGTCTTGACCTGGAAGTGAAGACATCAGTCTTATGTTGTTTAGTTGTGCGACCAAGAATCTGTAAGTGGCAACCAATTAAAAACCTAATAAAAATTAAAAAAAGGTTTTTTTTTAGAATTGTGAGACAAAAGTCAAATTTGAGATATAAACTCCATGATAAAAAAAAAAGTCGAGATAAAATACATTTTAAAAAGTTGCAATTACCTTATTATTTCTTTTTTTTATTCCATTGCGGAAACAAGTTTGCATAGTTTCTTGTCGTTTTTTTGTAGTTATTTGTGAAATTGTCTAGTAAAATGTTTAAAAGGAAATCTACACCAATTTTTTTTTTTTTTACAGTGCAACACTAAATATTAAACTTCAGTGTGTAGCTCAAATCAGAACCCCCTTAGCAACCACATAGCAACACCCTGGCAACCATTCATGCTTTTCTTATAAAATAAAAAAATCTACTGCTTTATGTTTCCCTCTGCTCCTTCACCCCCATCCAGAAAAACACTAAAATGCACGTTCCTGAGATGTTCATATCCTCTTTCCTGGACCCCCATCCAACATCCGACCCTTTGGTCTTCCTCTTTCCTCCTCCTGACACAGGATGAGACCGCTGAGGGTGGAGATACTCATACATCTTATGTATCACGCACACATTCCCAACCACGTTCTCTCAATATCCATCACTCTCACCAGAGCAGATCTCTGTTTCGTTGGCCCTGTGTTATGTAACGTGAAGGGCTGTAATCCTCGCTCTATTTCAGGAGATTTGATTTCAGACAGTCACTCCTCTCTGTGGTTCTGTGGGCCGCTCGCATCTCCAGAGGGCTAATCCTGTCAGGCCGCCCTTCTGCCTGATTCATACTTAAAATCATTCATTATTTTCTCCATTTAATCACCTATCCTTTCATTCTCACAGAGGATTTCTTGACCTCTTGATCTGCAGGCTCGTAGCGTTCTGTCGGCTCTTCCAAAAATCTGACGTCTTAGTTCATTGTGCTAACAGCTTGAACTCTTCAGCGCGGGTCAGCCGTCTGCCGTGCTGTGATAATGAGTCCACAGATAATCGAGGTGTATGCTGGACTGTAATTGATGCGAGAGCACATGATAGCACTTTTTTTTATACCACAGTCCAGATGAATATTATAAAACCGATTTATTTGGTCAACAAGATTGTCTAGCTTCTTTTACCTTTATTTTCAAAATAATACAATAAAAATAATATACATTATGTAATAAATGTTATACAATATATGATTTAAAAAATATATCTATATATATATATATATATATATATATATATATATATACACATACATATATTAAATATATAATATAAATAATAATTTAAATGTAAAATGTAATCGTTTTAAACTTTTTTTTTTAAATGACAAAACTTGTTGGATGAGCATTTAAAGCTATAAAGATTGCTGATATACACATGTAATCAGTTTTAAAAATGTTATATTAACACGATATTCATAAACTGAACCAAAGTTAGGCTAATGAAATATATTACATAAAAATTTATACAATAATTGCAATATATGCTACAATATAAATAAAATCTAATATAATTTATGAAAAATATATAAATAAGGTGATTTTTATAATATAAGATTTATAATAAAAGTACTACTGTTTTAAATTCTTCATTAAATTAAATACTTAAATACTTATTGAATTATTTATTTATATGTTTTTACAAAAGTGACAGAAATACGATGAATTAGTATACCAGTTTACAATGTGTAAGGGGTATTTATACATTTTATATAAACACAATAATCATAAACTAATATAAAGTTAGGCTAATGACATATTACTTGGTGAAATAATTGTGATATGTATACTACAAAATTAAATTAAATTAAATTAAAAAATATATAAATAATATGAATTATTTTTATAATACACAATTTATAACAATACTATTTTTTCAATGTAATTATTTATTATTTTTAGCAATTATTTAAGTTGTTTATTATCATTTATTTAATTTAAATACTTATTGAATTATTTCTTTTATATGTCTTTGTAAAAGCGTCAACAGAAATATAACAAACAAACATAGTACAATGGGTTAGGGGCATTTGTACGCAAAGCATTTAACCTCTAAAAGCCCTTTAAGCTTGCTTTTATAAAATATAATAAAACAGCATCATGATAAAACACAATATTTATAGAATCATTAAATGTATTATTTCTAAAAATGTACTATTCCACAAAGCAGTGTAGTGCATTAGCTTAACTGTAGGCTGTTTACTATTGCAAAGCTAATGGCACATTAATGTTGAATTTAGACTGTATGTATTATGAGACAAGATTTTGCCATTTATGAGGAGGTTTTAACTACAACCGCCCTTAATTATGATAAAAATCACTAAAACTGGAAAACATTTGCTGTTTGATAACCCTCGTCTCTCTCTCTCCTTCTCTTCAGGACCTCCAGATAAACTTCCCCAGCCCACGAGACCTCTACCGACAGTCCCACCGGCCCGCTCGCACCCTCCCGCAGATCCACGCAAAAACGACAGGCAGACGCGACCCCCACGAATACCGACCGGCGACAAACCAATGCACCCCAACGCCAAGCCAGACATCTGTGACGGCGGCTTCAACACGCTAGCCATCCTCAGGAGGGAGATGTTTGTCTTCAAGGTAAGCCAACGAATGAGACATTCAGTGCCTGTCAGAAATACACAAAACAAACAGATTCATATGTCTTAATCACAATATGAAACAAGCTCATTTCAAGCTTATGGTCTCATAACTGCTACTCTTCAACGCTGTGTTTAGAGCGCTGGCAGCTTCAGCTGACAAACACACACACACACACACACACACACACACACGTGGCGGCCGCAGGAAGCGTTTCAGCCAGCGTTACGCCTCCCTGTGTGTGGGTGTTTTCTCTTTGTTCTCTCAGCGCTTGTACTGAAGGAAAGTGACCTATTAGTCAGAGCCAATGAGCTTTTCTTTGCTCGCTGAACCTGAGAGCTACCTTCAATGAGTCTGTAACCCTCCAGTGTGATAGTTGAGTGTATCAGGATAGCTGAGCGTTAGCAATCACTGTATGGATGGCAGGGTGCGGATTATAGAGCTCTGACCCTGCTAATGAAAGCTTCAACCTCACCAGTGAGAGAAAGATAAAGGGAGGCTCATGCAAAGGAGATAAATTACACGGTTTAGTTCTACTTATAACGTAGGAAACAGCAGTTTTGTGTAATGTTGTGTAATATTATGTAATCAAAAGTCAATCAGAACACACATGGTGCCAAATATACGCTTAAGTTGCCATAGCAACAGAAGGCTTCTTGTGTGTTTTTCTCGAGGATCAGTATTGAAGTACACTGACAAAGCATTAGTGTTAGTATTACAGGTCTACTGTTAGATTTGCATCTGCTATGGATCTTTAAAAATGAACAAATATTACTTAATGTATTTTAAATATTACTTTAAAATACATACATATGCAGTACTGAAAGTTTGGGATCAGTATTTTTTTTTTTAAGAAATTCATGATTTTATTCAGCAAGGATACATTAAAATATGGAAGCCCGTTTCTGCCAGTGAATAAAAAATAAAAAAGGTAATTGTGAATTTGTGGGGGGGAAAAAAACTGACATGTTCTCAGAATTGCAAGTTTATATCTCGCAATTCTGAGAAAAAAAAAGCGAATCGTGAGATAAAAAGTCGCAATTACCTTTTTTATTTTTTATTCAGTGGTGAAAACAGGCGTCCATAAAGTCAAAAATTGGGCAAAAGTTACAGTAAAAACATTTAACTTTGAAAAAGAAAAAAAAAAAAAATCAAACAAATGCTGTTGTTTTGAACTTTACATTCAAAAAAATGACACATTTTCACAAAAATATTAAGCAGCACAACTGTTTTCAACTTTGATAATAATAAGCAATGTTTCTTGAGCAGCAAATAAGCATATTGTAATGATTTCTGAAGGATCATGTGATACCGAAGACTGGAGTAATGATGCTAAAAATTCAGCTTTGCATCACATGAATAAATTGCATTTTAAAATATATACAAATACAAAACAGTTATTTTAAAATGTAATAATATTTCATAATATTACTGTTTATTTACTGTATTTTACTTTTTGTCTTGATAAGATTAAGAGACTTCTTTCAAAAATATTGAAACTAAATAATGCTGAAATAATCTTACCAGCCCTAAACTTTTGAATGGTAAATATAAATGACAAATACATTATTTAAAAAATAAATAATTTAATTAACTCTTTTTGAATTATTTTTAATCTATATATATACACTACAATATAAATAAAATCTAATGTATGAAAAATGTATAAATATTTTAGGTTTATTATTGTTTCTGGTTTTCAAAGAGGGGATGATGACTCCAAAATCCACGACTCAATAAATAAATAAATAAATAAATAAATACAAATAAAAAAATTACTTATAGCAAGTGCACCAATTGGAAAAAAGTAGACAAACTTGAGGTTTGCTGGTGAGAAAACTAGGGCTGCAACAACTAATCGATAAAATCGATTATTATCGATTATGAAAATCATCGACAACGATTCTCATTATCGATTAATCGGGTCTGCCCACAGTGCACGTCCAACTTCAGCGGTTGCTCAAATTACAACACGGAATAACGCATTTCTATGGACAAAATGCATCTAAAAATAGTGGAGTAAACGGAATGAGATGCTGCGGGAGAAGTACGTGACCCAAGCTGCTCAAAACATGAGAATTCTTTATTTTAAGCTTTAAGTTAATGTATTAGCGTAATGGCTTGCCCTGTCAGGCGCTCTGACAGATGCGTGTGCGTCCTCAGCGCAAAAACTTTCAGTTTACGGTCATATCCTTATCTATAAATGTCACAAATTCGCTCGAGCATTTCCATTTTTGCATAAAGGTCCGTCCTGACAGTCTGTGTTAAAGGTATCATAGGTGATTGTCTTCAGAAACATTTTTTGTTATTCTGGTTGAAAGTCTCTTCACATCCTGATAGCAATCATTAAGTTAAGTGGTCTAAATGAATTTATCTGTATTTATATATTCTGTGGAAGGTGTAGGACCAAGAAATGTTCGCCCAATCAAAACGCTCGGTCCGAGCGTTTTAATTTTCTCTCCTACCTGCCTGTCAACGTATGTATTTGCATACCTCTGCGCACCCTGTTCGCGCAGACATGACACGTCATCAGCGCGTTCACGCACGCTATTGCAGACAGAGCAAGAATGGCAGGCAAACATCAACAACCCGATCTTCCTTCCTGGTATTGTAGTACTTTCACTAACTGTGCTATAAAGTTTTCTCACCGGTGAATGACACATGATGTAGCCCAGCGGTTCCCAATTGCAGTCCTCGCGCTCCCCACTCTGCATATTTTGCATGTCTCGCTTAGTTAACACACCCGATTCAGATAACCAGCTCGTTAGAAGAGAGCTACGTGCATGAACTGTGTTCCAATTAACATACTCCCTACACAGTGTTCATTGCTCCCTACTCCCTGAGCAGGGGAAATCCGTTGAAGTTTACTTCACTTCGGAACATTCATTCACGGATTGCGCTGCGCAGCATCTTCACACACAGACGAAACTTACTAGAGAAGTGTGACATAATATACCTCTGTAAATAAATACCATTTAAATTCACGCCTAGCACACTTTAATTGCCCTTTGTATGGAACATATATGCTTGCTTTGAACTGGACCGTTGATGTAGCCTATTGTAGTAATTTAATGTTGTCTCTGGTATTCTGCTCTTTGAGCGTGTGTTCAGGGGGCGTGGCTTTGGACGGCGATTGCAGGGAGGGTGGGACATTCGCTTTCAGTGCTATCAGGCTAAAGTTAGCATTTTCCGAGATCTCCAACGGCACCTTTAAGTTTAAAATACCGAATGAGCGCCGGTGCGACTGGCGCGTGCACGCGCGTCAGACAGACGGAACACAGAGAGGGAGAAAATTAATAGGCTTTTCAGCGCAAAAATATCCATTGTGCTGAAATATCTGTTGTTGAAAGTTAATTTAAGGTTTAAAAGTCAACATGCAGTGCGAATATTTTATGAGAGTAGGAACTTTAAAGGGATAACAGCGTGAATTGTCTAAATATAAATATCAGACGCTTCATAACCGCCTTTTACAGGATAAAGAAATGACATTAAGACGTGACTGTGATCAAAGTGAACGTGTTCCTGCAGAACATTACTCTTACCTGTTGGTCAACACTGAGTTTGTGTTTTTATTCGTCTTTATTTTAATTTTTAACAGATTTAAACTATATTCAATATACAATGCTTAACAAATTTATTAAAACAAAGTTATGTAAGGTTTTTAACAAATTATGTAAGGTTTGTGCCACGGCTGCTCTAAATTAACAGTACTGGTGATAACCAAAATCATGTTTTAGCTTTCTGTATTGGTTAGTCATCCAATATGCGTAAGCTCTTTAGTAACAGTAGTAGGCTAATTCTAATGCTATAATGTAATTATTGTTGTTATCTATGAAAGAAAGGCAGAGCACTTTATAGTTTTTTTTTCAGATACCCAATTACAGTCAAAAAGTACATAATGCAAGCAAGAATGCAAGCTGTTATGAGGCAATTTTTGTTATTATGTGAATAAATACTAATTAGTTAGTTTGTAATTTGCCCAATAAATGACAATAACATTTTTAGATTTAAACAATTTTTTTGACAGATTCCTAAAATATTTGTGTTTTCTCTTTAGGTGGTCTAATAAATTGTTAAGCACTGTATGTTTTCATAGCATTCAGTTGGCAGGTTTGTTTGAAGGACATTGGGCAGAATGTGGAATAGTGTGTTTTTTTGTCAAAATAAAATATTTTTTAATCCGATTAATCGAATGAATAATCGGCCAACTAATCGATTATCAAAATAATCGTTAGTTGCAGCCCTAGAGAAAACGTCAACAGATTAACAATGGAAACTCTTTTAAAAAAGTTGATTCTCTTTGAAAGTATAGTTTGCTCATATTTGTTCAGATATAAATAAAGACCGGGTCCAGTAGTTGTGATCTGTGTGTGTTTGTGAAGCAGAGCTTACATCTCTGAAGGCTACAGCACAGATTTACTGTGCTCTTACTTTACCCACAGCCAGTGTTTTCTGTATTTTTTTCTCTGTGTAAAAATAGATGGAATTCATTTGTCAGACTTTAGAGAAAGTGTCTTTTTTCCGAATTCGCCAAACTCATGCTGACGTGTAGATTTATTCCACATGAAGGGGGTTTTTGTTGGGCTCTAATCTTGTCACTTGGTCTCCTCTCCCAGTTTCACAGCAGACGCCTCTGGGAAAACAAAATCTATCATGAATGCTGTTACATTTCCTCACTTACCCGCTCAGTCGCTCGCTCTCTCGCATGCTGTAAACTGGAGTAGTCTATCATCACAGCTAGACAATAACACAAACATATTTCTGTGCAGTAAAATGCTTAAAGTCTGCCATCTGAGCTCAGAAGCGTATCCACAGTAATATCAGTGTCAGATCCTCATATTGGCGCCTCACGGTTATGGACGGAAAACCTGTGACTGTTTACACATGTTAGTCATCGAATTTTTTCTTTAAGACTGGTCATAACTTTAAGTCAGTTACATAGAGATGTAGACTGGTCTATTTTAAATCTGAGAAGTTGACATAGTGGCTATGTTTATGCAACTGGCAGCTGATTGACTGAGAGATGAGGAGAGAGATAATATATTCATCTGCAGACTACCAATCAGAATTACACAGAGGGACACGTGATCATTAGGGAAAGTTTGATATGAGAACAGAATCTTCCAGACACTTGAAAATATAATAACTAGGGCTGTCAATCATGTGAAAAAACAATCAAATTAATTACATGATATGCTGATTATCACATTTATTTGCTGAGACAAGCCAAATGATAATGATACAAATTTACTATTGTGGAAATTAAATATCTTAAAATACCAAACATTTATTTAGTTTCTGTACCATTAAATATATAACTGACCTACATATCAACTAGATTATATATTTTACAATACATGATAAATGTATGAATAAATTAATATATAAAAAATGTAGTGCTGTCAAATAATTAATCGCGATTAATCGCATCCAGAATATTTTTTTTTGTTTACACAATATATGTATGTGTACTCTATATATTATGTATATATAAATACACACACATACAGTATATATTTTGAAAATATTTACATGTACTTATATGTATAAATGTATATTCCTATAATTTATATTATACATAAATATATTTAATATATAAACATGACATTTTTCTGAAATGTATACATGCATGTGTGTATGTATATTTATATATACATAAATATACACAGTACACACATATATATTATGTAAACTAAACTTTTATTTTGGATGTGATTAATCGCGATTAATCATTTGACAGCACTAAAAATTATATTATATATTATTTATTAAAAATGCAATATAAATAATTTCTAACATATAAATTATATAAGATAAACAATAATATAAAGTCTTTTACAGTTGTATATATATTGTATAATGTATGATAAATCTATGAATAAATAAATATATAGAAATATGTAAATGTTTAATATTTATTAAATATTGTATTTATAATAAAAATGCAATGTAAATCATTTACAATGTAAAAATGATTTTAAAGTTGTTTTTTAATTCTCAAAAGAAAATTCTCTAAACCCCGTAGGTACATTTTCTTCAGTTGTAAATAAAAGCACGCTTTGTTCTCTATCATTTCTCCAGTAATATAAACAGTCAGTTCCCTCCTCCCTCTCTCTATAGTAAGTATGTGTATCTGAAGTGTAGGAGAGTGTGTCTCACTCACTCAACTGACTGGCCGTCTCCTGAGCGCTGCTGTTTGATGCGGTTTAAGTCTGTGCCCGGTGACAGATCTCTTCCGTCCAGTCCTGTGAGGAGAGTTTCACAGTCCAGTGAGGGATCTGTAGACTGTGAAACGGAGAGATAGAGGCCGATCTCCCAGCAGCGAGCTCTCAACCTGCCCAGCACCACACTGCTCGCGGTGCTTTCATCTTTCCAGTGCATCTCCCCGCACACATCCCTGAGTCCAGTACTGGCTGGCTGATACAGTGTGATACAGACTAAACCTCTGCATGGATCTGAGCTCTCGTATCTTACTGCTTCGTCCTGCAAAATCAAACAAATTAGTGAAATCAAATAATTTTTCATTGATTGTTTTCTGACATCTGAATTAATCGATATGTAGCTGTAGGGTACATCCATTTCCATTTCTCTTTTTCCTTAATGATTCCATTAACAATTAATGACCCTTAAATAAATATATATACACATGCACATGTATATTTAAACAAGAAATATTACATTTTAAACAACCACATATAGAAGCTTTTATAAGCTCTTTTTTATAAGCTCTTTAAATGGCATCTGATCCTGAACAGCGAACAGCGTGAGCTTCAATTACTTTAATCCTACCGCTGCTTCCTGTACTATAACATTATATTTAACATTTCACTCCTCTGTGTTACACAGCTAAATTAGAGATATTTTAAATTGAAGACAGTCCAACTTGTACCAGATAATGGTCTCTCTGAGAGTGACTGTTCCCAAAAATGCGGTACAGAGGGTCACATAGGGTTACAGAATGAAGCAGAATGCATTTTTGCTCTGTGACCCATTTTTTAAGCTCCAAAATTCTCGCAACCCCACACCACCACCTATGTAATAGAAATAGCCTTCATTTTAAGGTCTTGTGGAGGTATTAGCTTTTTCATTTATTTTATTGCTACTGAGTAACAAGAACTAGCAAATAATTCAGGCAGCCCTTAATTATATATACGGTATAATTATAATTAATTATAAAAAATCTCTTCTGCACACTAAGGCTGCATTTATTGAATCAAAAATACTGTAAAATTAATAAAAAAGTGAAATATTATTGCAATTTAAAGTAACGTTTTTTTATTTCAATATATTTTAAAATAAAATTTAGATCTGTGATGCAAACTGAATTTTCAGAAGGCATTACTCCAGTTTCTGGTGTGTCACATGATCAGAAATCATTCTAACATGCTGATTTGCTGCTCAATTATCATCAAATATTATTAGTTGTCAAATATTAATAATGTTCCTTTTTATTAAATGAGTATTATCTGCCAGTTTTAAGATTAAATGAATGAATAAATTCTATCATGCTGATTTGGCGCTCAATTATCATCAATTATTACTGGTTGTCAAATATTAATTATGGTCATTTTTATTAAATGATTATTATCTCCTAGTTTTAAGGTGATATACAAAAATGAATGGATGAATAGAATTATATTAATAGTAAATTAAAAAGTAAAGTTATAAAAGTATCATTTAAAAATTCAATGTGATGAGTCCATTTTAAAGGGGTCATCAGATGCAAAATTCACTTTACAAGTTGTTAGAACATAAATGTGTGTTGGAAGTGTGTGTACACATCTATGCTATAATGATAAAAATCCACCCAGTGATTTTTTTAAATTCTTATTTTAAAATCCCCTTTCTCAAATTAGGCTGTTCTGAGATTCCTGGCAGAATGACATCGTTCTGCGCAGGCCACTCCCACGATAGTTGATTGACACTAGTGGCTTACTTTAGACCCGCCCTGAGTGAGCTGAGAGCTGCCCGCCCTTGTGTCGACTCCGGTGCAGGGGAAGATAAGAATGTCTCCGATTAAGCGATTTAGGTGTTCTGTTGTTGGATGTAATAATGTATACAGCAGTCGTCTTTTATTCCCGACATCTGAGCCGCTGAAGACGCAGAGGATTAACGTTACTTTCGCTTTGAAGGGAATGTGCGATCCTGATCTGCTTAAATGTGTCTATGTTCAGGCGAATCATTCGTGATCCAGCCTCACCTACAGAAGAAGTGAGTAGAAGGGTTTTTTATGAATCTTTGCAAATCGCCTTTCCTAATAATGTGCTGGTTAGCCAGTTTCACGGCTAAGGTAAACAGTACTGCTCTCACCCCACGGAAGAGAGGGGCGGGGTCAGCAGAGCTCATTAGCATTTAAAGCAACATGGACTAGAATGGCTTGCTAAAAACAGAGCTGATTTTGACATGGTAAAAGAGGTGTTTTTTACACTACCATTGAGAAATTTTAACCAAAGTATGTTATAGACTTTTCATTAAGACCCTAAAGAATCATATCAACTTGTGGAAAATGGGCATCCGATGACCCCTTTAAAGCTGAAGCTATGCTGAGGCTGTCATTTCTCACTCATTCAGACACAACAGTGTGTCTTCTCTCATAGCCAGACACTAATGAAACGCAGATGAATGTGGTGCGTCTAGGGACCAGGCGTTTGCTAGTTGGGCATAGGTCTCTGTTGTATGTGTGGGCTTCTCTGTGATTACAGAGTAGCAGGCAAATGTGTTTGTCTTTCTCTGGTTTTGGGATGAGAGAAGAATGAGGAGGAGTAGGAGTGTGTATAAAAGCAAAGAAAAACATCCACAATACTGGAGTGTTGTTTTTGCATTGTTATGCAGTTGCTAAGGTGTTCTGAGTGGTTGTTAGTATGTTGCTAGGTGGCTGCTCACAGGACCCAATCAAATTTGAGGTATTATTTAAGTGAGTATGTGACAAGTTATACACCAAAGTTAATTCTACTGTACGAATATTACTGATGTCAGATTTAGCAAACACTACTAATAAACGAAATGCCTGTGCTCTGTTTGATACATTTTTAGCTACAGCGAGGGACAAGAGGAATCAAAGTAGTGGTGCAAAATCTGAAGAATGACATCTCTATAATCGAGTACAAAATGCCGTCAGTGAGGAACAGGCTGAAGAAGTGTCATTTGCGCGCCTTACTGCAAGATAAAATGAAAGACGTCTTCAGTTTTAGAGATACTGATGATCAAATTACATTCTTCAATTTGCTACATAAGATTAGTCAGGAGAAGCAAACGTGTGCTTGAAGAATAATGGAGTTGTCATCTTTGAGCCATATGTTATGCTCAAACTTGCTGTTAAATTGCATTCTGAGAGATTCAGTCCTGGTGAAACAGACTTACGGTGCACAGCAAATGATCTCAGAACTGCATATAAAAAAAGAGATGTGCTTCTGGATGCTGATTGGTCAATATCATGTTCCACCTGTGCTACACTACACAATATAACTATGTTTGACAGAAGAAAAACGTCATAGAATGAACAAATAGAGACTGCTTGGCAGAAAATGCTACTTGTTTATCCATTTTATTTAATTGATTTTTATTTATTCATTTAATATAACCATATTATAAATATTACATATTTTTAGTGCTGTCAAATTGATTAACTGAGATGAATTGCATCCAAAATAAATATTTATAATATATAATAAATATATAATAAATATTCATATTTATACATGATTTATGTTTTATATATATATATATATATATATATATATATATACAGTCACACACATACATACATATATACATACATACACACACACACACATACATACACACACACACACACACACACATACATACATATATACACACACCATTTCTTAAATAGAAATATATATCAGTACACACACATATATTATGTAGACAAACTTTATTTTGGATGCGATTAATCACGATTAACAGTGCTTTGACAGCACTGCATATTTTAATAATAATTATTATTATATAAATAAATGTACATAAGGTATTTAAAGTAAATCATGTAATATTACATATATTATAATAATTAATATTATATATTAATTACATAACACATTATTTAAATTATGCACAAACATGAGAACCATTCTGAGAATCTCATTACAAGTTTTTTCTTACTTTAAGGTTATTTTACTTCCCAATGTTTATTATTGTAATGTACAAAAATGTATTAGGTCTCATTTACTAATAATCATGCACAAACGTTACAGTATTTAATTAATTAACAATAATAATAATTATTATTATTATTACATTATTTTAATTATTGAATTTATTTATTATTGAATTATTCATACATAATTCATTTTTATTATTGAATATTTTTCATAAAATATTACAAATATAAATTAAATAGTGATAATATTATCAATATAAATACTATTACATTCTATTTAAAATGCTACTGATCCATTTTCATTACTACAGTATAAATATTTAGCAATGTTATTTTTGAACATTTTATATTCAGCATATGGAAAAAAAGTCATACAGGTTTGGAATTAAGAGATTAAATATTGCACTTTTTTTCAATTATATTAAATTTAATATATATTATTACTTGTATATTAATAAATATAGTTTAAATTATTATAATTAATATTTTATACTATTTTAAAATATGCACACGAGATCCATTATCATCGCAGCATTGCAAAAATAGTACTTTATGTTCAATGAAGGAAAAAGTCATACAGGTTCAGAACGAATGGAGATAAAGCTTGGCAGAAAATGTTACTCGTTTATCCAGTTTATGAGGCGACAGGCTTGATTTCCCATCATCCTCTCCAGCAGCACAAGAATGATAAAAACACACAGATAAACATCAATTACACACTTAATGTACATCCT